>OMNN01082171.1:0-16328 GCA_900302755.1 Chromis chromis | reverse complement strand
TGTGTGTTTTAAGCAGATTGAGAATGGTTAATATTCATGAGCAGATTGTTTTAACACTGGAGTGACAAACCGTGTCAGCCAAGTAAGAACTAAAACAACAATATGGAGGAGAGGCAGGTATAATAGGATTACATAGTGAACCAAAACAAAGAACTTCTTCTTGAAAAGGCAGGAGATAACAGTGATTTTTCCTCAAAGTAAAACTATCTGCAGATCCAAAGATCATATCCTGTAAAATAAAATACACAGTGTCTGTCTTACATATGTGGTTATTGAGAGAACATATTCATACTTATATATATATTCATACTTATATACCTCAACCTTCAGTTTAATAGCTGCTAGGCATTTGGTGATACCAACGTTCACCGAATGATTATATTTGATTATTTCTTACAAAAACAAGATCCAAAATTCTGGAAAACCCACGGTGTGTTTTCTGCCCAGCAGCAAACAGCAGACTAGCTGGTGAACATAGTGCATCATTTAGCAGCTAGAGACAGGCGGAGACCAAAAAAAGATAAAACAGAGTGAATATCAGACTAAGATTGGCCAGCGGGTTAGAAGTATAACTCCAAATGAATGATTTTGTCTTTGTAAAAGGACAAAAAAGATGTGTAAAAAGAACAACAGTTTACAAACAAATACAGCTTCAACTTGAAAGGTGATTATATGTCAATGTTGTGCTCAACCACACATTCTGCTGTCCCCAAGTGGCCAAAAAAAATTCCACTGTACATTTAAAGAGGTTTAATATCACCCTCATTAAAGTCTCATTTCACTGCACTAAATGTCAATATACCACCAGGGAATGATTACAACAAAGACTAGAAAGTGGATTCACAGCTAACATGGGCCTGTCCAAAGAGGGCAAAATGTATTTACCAGCACTTAATTATTGAACATCCAATCATTTGTTTAAACTGTAAATAAACCAGGGTGCAAATACACTGAGGTGTAGTTTTATCAGGGTTAAGCTGATGTCTGGAGGTTGTACCTTTTCTTGTGTGGTGTTGGATTGATCTACTATTCCAACTCTAAACAAGAAACCAAAAAAGCATATTTCCTAAACTGCTGCCTTTCTAACTTCTTCAGTATTTTGATAATGCAGTCAGTTTAGTGCTTAACCAATATGAAGCCATTACTTTCCTCAGACACTGTTGTTAGAATGTAAATCAAACAGCCACAACATTAAAACCACTGACAGGTGAAATGAATAACATTGATCATCTTGCCACAGTGCAATATTATGCTGGGAAACCTTGGACCCTGACATTCATGTGGATGTTACTTTGACATGCAACATTCAACTAAGCCTTGTTACAGACCCTCCAATGGCAACAACAACCCCCAGTGGCAGCAGCCTCCCCACACAGGGCAATGTGCCCTGCCACAATGCAAGCAGGAACAGCTCGAGGAACACAACTAAGAGCTTGTAGCGCCGCATTATAACGCCGCATTATAACGCTGCATTATGTAATAATGTAATAAATTTCCACTTCATTATATAATAACGCCGCATTTTGTAATAAAATTCTTGAACGCAATATGTAATAGAATTATTACAAAATGCGGGTGTTACACTTTTTTTGAAGAACCACCAAAAAGGATGTCTTAATTAAAAAAAACATTATACCATCAAAAATTTAAAAACTAGCAGGATGTTTCATTGGTCAAATCTAAATTAAATATACAGTAGTCCCTCACCATATTGCAGTTCACTTTTCGCGGTCTCACTGTATCGCGGATTTTTAAATTGTATGTATCAACCAGAGCACCGTGTTCTGTATCCTGGACTACCTTTTAGTCAGGCTTTTGATTGATTTGATAGCTTTTATTTAGTACTCTTCTTAGAATTAATTGTATTTCTTGATTTCTCTATTTATTCACATATTTTAATCTATTTAATGTACAGTTTATGACTTCATTTCTATCATTTCTTATTCTGTTTATATATCTATATTATTTATTTTCTATATCTATCTCTATTTTGATAATGGATATTTCATTTAATTTGTTTTATTTTAGTTATCTCACCTATTTTACCTTATTTTATTTTATCTCATCTGGTGTTTCCTCATTGCACGTGTTAAAAAGTGTTTCCTCAGTTCCCCTGTGTTTTAGAGTCTTATTGATAACTTGACTGCAGGGGTGGGGTTGAGGGGTGGACTGGGAAGGAGTAGTTTTGTTTGTACAGCTTTATTGCATTTTTTATTATCTGTGAAGCACTTTGTGTTGCATTTTTCTTTGTATGAAAAAAGCCTGCGGAAATCTCTACAACCTGCTTAAATTTTTGTTAATGTTGTGCACTATAAGAAAAACAATGAATGTTGTTAAAGGAAGAACATCACGGAGGAAACCAATGCAAAAAGCACTGCAGCACTCAGAATATCCATCACAACACTGTCTTCTGTGGACTGATGTGACAAATGTGCAACTTTTTTGATAAAATGCTATGTTTGGAGGAAAAAAAGAACTGCACATCAACATCTCACCCCAACTATGATGCACGGTGCAGGGAGCATTACAGTTTGGGTCTGCTTTGCTACCTCGGGGCCTGGACGCCTTGCACTCACTAATGGAATAAGAAAACCCAAAATTGTATCAAGAAATTTTACAGTCCATGACCTGAAGCTAAGGAGAGGTTGGGTGAGGCAATAAAGACAATGACTTGAAGCACACAAGTGAGTCAGCAACAGAATGGTTGAAAAGGAAGAAAATTATTATATTTTTTTTTTTGGAATGGTCAAGTCAGAGTTCTGACCTTAAGTCAACTGAGATGCTGTGGCATGACCTGAAGAAGGCTGTTCAGTCAAGACACCCCAGAAATATTGGTGAAGTGAAACAGTATTGTAGGGAGGAATGGTGAAAAAATCCTCATCTCATCAGCAGCTACAAGAAACTTCTCATGAAAGCTCTTGTTGTTTGTATGAGCTACTAAATTAAATAGTTCACCTACTTTTCCCAGCCTCCACTGTAAGAAATCATTCTCCGTGTTCAATAATGGCATGAAAAGGTCAACTGCTTGTGAGTTATTAGTTTACTCAGATTGTGTTTATACATAACTGTGGTCTAGATGAAGACCAGGCCACATTTTATGAGTCATCAATTGAGAGATTCTGGTATTTCCACAGATTTAGCAAACTTGTTTTTCTTGCGGCTGTGGCCGTATTTTAAAAAACGCTTAGTGAAACATCGACAAATCAAAAAAAAAAAAAAGTCAACCACCATCCAAGTCGAAAGAACAGTGAACTGTGGAGCCCGAGGCAGAATAACTTCAACTCCTCACATTCAGCACACAGTTGTTAAAGTTTCACTGCGGCAAAGCTGAGAGGAAGGGTCTCCGCTTTAGATAAGACAACACTGTGATTAAAGTAAGGACAAGATACAAGTTCTGTAAGTCTTTCAATCCGGGCGAGTGTGCCTCAAGGCCCATTCATCTGACTGCTTGTTTTGGTGATTAATTAAGTCCACAGAGACGGTTTCCTCAGCGGTGATTTCTTATTGCAGCAGCAAGGTGCAGGTTGGTGTTTGGACAGGGTCAGTTTGGAAACTTGGTGTGTTTAGTTCTGTGTGGATAAAGTTTTTTCTTACATTTCTTTGCATGACGTGTGACTTCTTTTGCCATCATGTGATTTATCTTTACCTTGTGTTTGGAGAGTGGCGTCTTTAAGTGCACATACAGTAAACTAACCTTGGTGTTAACTCAAGTAAAGCGCAGCCAAATACCTGAGGCAAAAGTGATGCACGTGTGCAGACAAGGGAAGTATTCCCCAGGCTTCCCAGCAGCACTCCAGGCGTGCGTGGAGTGCAACACTAAGTGCGCTTTCATTGCGAGCACAACCAGGCAACTGAGTTATAGCTGTCTGCTCTCACAGCCGCAGAGGAGAGGCAGGGGAGAAGATATGCACATTCGACAAGAACACACTCATTGTCATTAACCTAACTGTGGAAAAAAAACAAAAAACGCTGGAGAACAGACAACACTTAACAGAGACATCACCGAAACAAAACAATAAACCTCCAGGTCCTACACAAGCAAGCTTTTTAGAGGAAGAGCAGAACATGTTAAATTATTAAATTTGATCCTATAGTGATGAAACCACCCTACAATGCACAAAGATTTTATCAAATTATATTTATTCATGCCCTGATGCCTGTGGAGAGGAAAATGTTTTGAATTTCAAACGCAAGTCATTATCATATTTGACACCTCTGAGATAAATTTCCTCTATGCAATGCTAACTCATGGTGGTACAGATGTAGACTTTTGATAAAACCGCTGTAGGCACTACAAGTTTTTTTTTTTTTAACCCACCTCTGCAAACTCTACGGTATATACTGGGAGAAAAGAAGGATGCATTTGTCCATTGTAACTACTTCAGTGAAAAATCAATGAAAGGGTAAAATCTCGGTCAGGAAATCTCTACTGTACTCCACATGCTGAACAATTACAGTGAGTGGAGCGGGAAGGCAGAACATCCTCATTAACCTCAGTAAGTGTCCAAATGTCAAAACTGTTGAAAAGCAAATGAATTGGTTTCTACGTTTTAGACATTTTAATATTCCATCCATCCATTATCTAGCCGCTGCTTTATTTTGTAAAGGGCTGCAGGGGTGTGGCTGCACATCCCAGCTGATTTAAGGCGAAAGGCAGTGCACACCCAAGTCGGTATTTTAATATTGAATGATAAAAATAAAATAAAGTTGGGCACCTCCAGAGGCTCTTTCATACTAATTCAATACTGGTTCCTCCTGATTCTGTCTCCATCGAATACAAGTTGGGTGTAAAAAGGAACAGAAAATCAATGCCCTAAAACCAATGAAAAAATGGATTTCATGAGTGATTGGCTGAACAGCCAGTCAAGACCTCACACAAGGGAGGCTGTGCTTGTTTGTTTTTCTGCCAATATTAACTTATAGTAAGAAAGGAGAGACATTTAGCAGTTTTCTTCCACTTTTTTGTTTATTTTTGACATATAAGACATTAAAATAGGTCTAAAGCATGTGTTCTTAATATGAGATGTACTTTTAAGTCATTGATTTATTAATGAACTCCAATCTTTTACTGTCTACATCTCGTAATTACATTATCACTTTTTTCTACATGGTTTCAGCTCAGCAGACGGTGACAATGTGACAAGTGATAATAAGGGCTGTTACGAATGCAAAGCGTATTTGGCATCATCTTCATATACACCGATCAGGCATAACATTATGACCACCTGCCTAATATTGTGTTGAACCCCCTTATGTGGTCAAAAATGCTCTGAACCATTGGGCATGGACAAGAGGACCTCTCAGGGTGTCCTATGGGGTCTGGCACCAGGACGTTGGCAGTGGATCCTTTGGGTGCTCTGGTTTGTGCAGTGGGGCCTCTGTCAATCAAACTTGTTCCACTGCATCCTGTTGATGCTTGATCAGAATCAACATCTTGATCAACATCTTGGGCCATTATCATGTTCCTCAAGGTGTTCCTGATTGTTTGATGCTGTTGCCATGTGGTGGGGTGCATTTTCCTGCGGGGGTAGGCCAGTGACATTTGGGATTTCCATTTGCATGAAGGAGTGTGCTTGTTCTGGGACAATGTTTATTTGGGTGTCTAAGTCTCATCAAAACGGATGGCAAAATTCAAGGTTTTCCAGCAGAACACCACATAGTACCAGTATGATCAATGTTAATCACTTCATCTGTCAGTGGTCATAATGTTGTGTCTGATGCGTGTATTTAGACATTTCGAAAATGTATGAAGACATTTCTCCATAGAAATACAATGTGCATGTAAGCATAAAACCAATTGCTACATTGAAAGACATCAATTAGTCTTGAAAATAACACCTTCAGATCTCACCAGTATAAATCAATATGTACAAACTATTGGGGAAAAATATGTTTTGGGCAAGTGATTATTATAAATGCTTACAGGGACAAACAATGTTTTATTTGTATCTGATTTTGTGTTGCACAACAAAAAAAACAGCTCACTTTTGGGTTTTTACTTTTACTTTATTTTACTCTCACTGAGATAATGAAAACCATCACTACTACATAGAAAGACAAAGTTGCTTATAGGCAGCTACTGTAAAATTCATAGGTTTTTAACTACAGTCTACAATTGACAAGCGAACATTGCTTTCATCAGTTAAAGATTCCTGTTTGACTACGACACCAGACACCCGTTTCAAAAACAACTCGGCAGCTCTTTGTCTGTTTTCATGATTTCACTGTCTGTAAAAACCCTCCAATTAAAACAGGCACTTTGCTGTTTATCCTCAGTCATTGTATCATTTTACATTCAACATAATGAGAACAGAATATGAAACCAAAAACATCAAACACCTTGTTGCAGTCAAGATATTCAATGACTGAGAGCAAGGAGAAAACCTTGACGTAAAATTAGGTCTCATCATCCACCTGAAAATTTCAGGACACATTGGTGTTTCTTCTTCTGCTTGATATCAAAGAAGCTGTCAGCCAAAAGACACCAGGTGGTTTTAAAAAACTTTTAACGTTCATGGCAGTTTTGACAGTAGTGCAAAGCGAATAAATAAATGCAGCTCACTGCCACAATTATATTTCCAGCTTCAGCTGTCACTGTCTTCTTTATCTCTATTATGTAATAACATTAATACTAATGATGAAATATTTAAGGTGTTTCACTTGAGAGTGCTAATTTAGTAGTAATTGCTTAGAGTGGAATCGTAATGTGATGATATGAAGATAACACGTGATTGGTTTCCAAAAAACCTGTTGCTCCAGTGAATGGTTTTGAAGATTATAATACAAGTTGACAAAATAAAAGGTTCTTGTTTTACACATTGGAAGAACTCTGAGATGTAATACACAACAGTGGAACACAGTTCATTGCATTGAACATCAATTGCATTGATACAGCTAAAAATACCCTTTTTAATATTGTGGTACTGATGTCAGTGGTATTGCTTGTATGGACACAAGTGGGTAGGTACACAGCACATGGCTCAGCACTGGACCGCTGAGTGCTGGACATGACCTTCTTCATTCACCTATTATATGTGTTTTTCACTGCAGCTTTTTCATCTGTAAAATATTTTTCAGTACAGATGTTGTCCGTCTTGTTCACATGATTCAGAAAAAGTGTTTACAAATGACATACAGTAGTGGTAGCAGTACCATTTTAAATCGTTTAGGTGGTTTATATGACACCATCAGTTCACTCAAGAATAAATACCACAATAACTCTGCGAATACTAAAACTCTAAGGAATGTGAATTAAAATCTAGGCGGCGTTATCTGTTCATGGGATATAAAGAGGATTTGCTAGTAAGTCTCGAGGATATTTTACCTCTTATTAAAGCTGTCAGCCTCAAGTGAGTTGAGGTGTGAATAATTGCGAATGTTCTGAATCTGAACATAAAGAAAGACCTGAATGGACACCGGAATGCATAAATACACACAAAAAAAGCTCTTGTGTTGCAAAAGCATTGTACGAAATCAGGCACAATAACAGACGATAAGATACAAATCAGGAAATCCAGTTGGCAATATTGTGAGGATGCACAGTACAAGTCTGTGAGGTTATCACGGCACTGGTCTCTATACAGATCAGCAAGAATTCAATGTCCACATTACAAAGTAATGCACAAGGAGGTGAATGAGAGGGCATCATCTTTAAATTAAACACAGTGGCGACTGTCTAATGTTCTTTCTTCTTTTTGTTCTATTTCCAACCGAAACTCATTAATACATGGAAGTAGTCACATAAAAGTAGTTTGTAGAAGAATAACACTAATTTGCATTTTGTAACCGCTTGACACAAATGAGATGCTATTGTTCTAATGTGTAGCCTCAAAGAATGCCCTGTTTTTATATTCTAACTTGACATCCAAGCAGATGAACTGTGTTTCAGTTCATAAATAAGCTAATATAAAGCTGCTCTTATCTCCCATTAACACAGAGGAGGTCAGTTATGTTTTCATCTCTTTATAAATTAACTTGTTCTGTTCCTGCCTCCGTCATTTTAGCTGCTTCTGGTGGGAAATATGGCTGGTAGATGCCTAACAGAAGCTAAATGACACTGTGACATTACTCCAGTTTTATCATCTTTGCACCGTCCGTCTCTGAGGTAAAGTATGAGTTTAAAGGTTTAATTGATTCTGGCATCGCCTGGTTAAAAACCATTTCACAGGGTCTCCCCAAGAGTCCGGGCCGCAGGGGTGTTAGATCTTTGGGAAATAACCTCTCAACTCGTCCGCAGTCTAGACTAAAGATGGACTTGAGCCTTCAGTACCAGCTCTTTTTTTTACACACAGACATTTATCCAGCTGCTTTTAATCAGTGTATGTGGCAGCTATTGTTATCACATCCTCTTTCATTCACATGCCAACTGAGTGTGAGGACACCTGAATGAAAACGTTCCTTAAATCAAACAAAATGAGCAAAAACAGAAGGAACAGAATCAAGCAGGCGACCTGGCAGCCAGTCAATCCCTCACTTATGAAATTAGCAGCTATGCACAGGTTTTTAGTATTTACTACAATCAATGGTGCACAATTGGTGCCTTAAATGTCAGACTATGAAAACAGCAGCAGTCAGAAGAAATAACACAAGTGGTTTTATGAGGGACTTGGAAAATTTCTGCATTTAGAAAAGATTTGTGCAAACTACAGCAGCATATGGTGTCTTGGGGATCATTACTAAATGAACCAAGTGAATTTAATCCTTTCTGTGCCAAGACCTGCAGCCTGCAAAGCATCTGGCAAAACAGCAGCAGCAAAAACAGACCAAATAATGATGCACAATGATGATGTTTTTCATATGCGTTGGACAGATGATAACTCCTTTGTGCAGATTAGTTTAGTTGCTAATCATATTAACTTTAAAGCTGCACTAATCAATGCTCTTATATAAAAACTTGCGCTAAGAATATCAAAGAGTCAAACTTGCATAGAATAATCAAATAACTGCAGTTTGTCTGAGTTTAAATAGCTAAAGGGTCACATATTTCTCTCAGGTGTTGGTGGAAAACAAAACAGAGCTAAAAAAAAAAAAAGAAGAATATTAACTATATTAACATATTTCTGAATTAATGTTAATGTTTCTCTGTCTGCTGGATAAGGAAATAACAGTTTGCTCCCATTCTCTGTTCACAACAACTTTTTTAGTATATTGTATTTACCTCTTGTTGAACTACCCCCAAGCGGTCTAATTTCAAAATCAATCAATTCAGATTTAATAAAGTGATGCCCTGCTTGTAAAATAGACAGAAAGAGAGAGAGAAAACAGACAACCTACACACTCAGGTATTATGAAGAAGATGCTCATGTTTGCAGAACACAGTAGCTCTTACATACAGACTATTGCATGTTTAAACAACACAGTTATACTTACATTATTACTCCTTTCTCACTACAAGTCTTTTCTTTTCTGACAGCATATATAGCTAATAACCAATTAGTCTGGGAGGCTGAGTGCACTACTGTATAGGTGCTGTATGGGCCTCTGTGACTTAAGGAGGGGAAAATTCTCTCATTAGGACGCATCAGTAGCTGGCACGTCACACTGACATTTTCCTCTAGAAAGAGGAGAGGGGTATGTGGCTGTGTCTTTCTCTTTGTTTATTCCCAGGAGGGGATATGCAGTGGCAGAATTTGGGAGGAGGGTCATGTTTACTTGGAGCGGCCTTTGTCATCTCTACGCCTTTTGTTCATTTCTCCTCATTAAAGCGCTGAAATCACCCGTGCCCTTCAGAAGGGTACAAAGGCTTTCTTTGTGCTTTTTCATCCTTTAGCAGAAGGATTCTCTAGAAATTCAGTGTCATTAACGGCAAAAAAAATCCAGAGAAACTATAGCTGCAATATTTTCCCTTCTTTTGAAGAACAGCAGATATCATAAGACAGTGTCGACGTTATGCAATATCAAGCTCTGGACATTTTGCTTCTGAGACACATTTCTCATTCCCACTGTTCGACTTGAAAAGCTGGATTTGTCATTCCATTAAATTCAGTCATCTGAGATGCCTTTTCTATAACCTCCTATCAGATCTGACTTCCTCAGCACTGAGCGTGTGGAGGGGAAAAAAAAGCTTCTTCACTGTATCTTTTCACTTTTTATCTTGCAATTCTTATCTGTGCCCTGCATTTAACATCATTTGTCCTTTATGGCGGGGTTGTTTTCCTCCAGTTTGGGGTGTAGCCTCTCCTCAGAAAAGCACTCATTGGTGCAGGATATAAATCAAAAATATTTCAAAGCGTTGAGAGCAGAAAAATAAACTGATGTGGCCCAAGGCATGGAATAGTATAGGGTGAGAAATCCCATTAATCTCACATAAAGGACATCTATCTTCCCGAGCCAATACCAATTATTCACTGGCAATAAAGTTTTAAAGTATAAAAAGTATTTTTGAACCGAGGCCTACTTTTCCCATAATTTTCCATTAAGCTGATTTGCTGCTTTTGGGGCTGAATTATCAGAGTGCATAATAACACAACAGGACAATAACAGAGTCGCCCTTCCTGACACCTCAGAGACAAACGGGTAAATTAAGAGAAGATTGATTAAATTACTCCTGAATCGGGAAAAAAAAAAGAAAAAGAAATACAACCTCGTTCATAGTTTTCAAAGAGACTTTTTAATAAGTCGGCAAAAAAAGATCATCCTGAAAACTGCATGAGTGGAAGAATGAGAACAGAGGTTTTAAAATATTTCAGCCCCCCAGTGAATGCAATAGAAAATAGAAAGTCTCTGTTGAGGCCCAAAGTGTAGCAAATAAGAAAAGAGTTTTCTGCTCTGTGAGGCTCAGGCACAGCTTTGAGGTAAATGTTAACATGCCAACATGCTCACCAGGATGGAGCTAACCTGCTGTTGTTTGACAGGTTTATCATTTGCCATCTTCGTTAAGTGTGACAGAACTGTTCGTCTGCTGAACAACAATCAACAATCATTTCAATTAATTACGTTTCTTCACTTTAATCTCGGTTCATTAACACTGTGTATTCCCATCTGATCCGATTCCTGTATTCACGCATATGCTGATACATTTCTGAATGTCCTGGTTGTAAAATATCTGGGATTATATTTCACATACTGTGCAACATGAACTGAAGTTTAACTGGAAATGTGACTCTTGGAACTGACTCCATAGAATCTGCTGGAGAGCAGGCAGGAAATGTTCGGCCTCCTTCCAGTTAAATGTTTTCAGCCAATACCAAACCTTTAACCCTCTGAACCCCGGGCAGTTTCTAGGTATTCTGTTGCTTTTTACTGACTGTGGGCTCATTTTTCACTGCAATATAAAGTCCTGCACCTCTATGAAAACAGCTCAGTTGTGGCTGGAACTCAAATATTTTGTGCCATCTAGGAAAGTTATAGTACCATAATTCGCAAAAAAAGTTGAATTTCTTTGATTATTTACTTTTAAAAACCTGGTGGCCCACAGGTGTCAGCAATACCGGAAAAATGGTGGCTTTACGCACTACAGATATTTCATTGCTTACATTACTGTCTTACTGTATTATATTACTGTCTGCTCTGTTTTACACGGCCTACAGTTCAGCCGAAAAATCTTAGATTTTTTTTCAGTTGTCAGCGGAGTCACTATTTTTTGAGTGAGACATGTAAAAGTGATTTTATAAAAGTGATATATCATGATCTTAAGCTTAGATTTGGTTGCAAAACTGCACTACAGATGAGTAGTCAAAGGATGATTGGAAAGTTGAAAATCCAACCATTCTTTCTGTTTTTACAGTTTTTCAATTTGTTTCAAACCCACCAGCGGGTTTTGGGGTTCAGATCATTAAAATATGCCTGGATTGGCCCCTATTCTGATCTATACCTTTCCCTCAAATGTCTCAGAAGAAGAAAGGTCAGGTAAAGTCATCCACTGTGCATCGTGACTTTCACAGCAATCCAACCAGCAGTTGATGAGATATTTCAGTCTGAACTAAAGTGTTGGGCTGACCGGATGACATTGCCAGCTGTGCTGCAAGTGTCACTAAAAACCTGAATGTTTGTATTTATTTATGGGACAAAGAGAAGAAGTACAAACAGCAGAAACTGGTTGCTTCTTTATCATTAGCCTTTATTGAAAATAAAAAAACATAATGTAGCAAATAAACACTTGCCTGAGGAGCTGTATATAAATCAAAATCAAAGTAGATGTGTCAGTGTATTCATCTAATTAGAATACATATTTTCTCAAAGGACTGTGACAGTAACAATAAGCTCAATTTAACAATGAGTCTTAATCTGTCAGTGATCGATACATTATCATAATTACTTCACCTTTGGTATTACAAAAAACACTCCACTGATTTCTCAGAGTTCCTCATCTTCAACATTTTTACTGCTTGGTGGCTTTCTAGCAATAAAAATGATTCTAGCTGAGCTGTACAAAAATGGTCACCTACAGTATCAGGACTCCATGTAGAGATTTTTTTTAATGAATACTACAAAAAATCTTAAGATGTGTGAAGGGTTGTGGTGCACTGTCTTTAATATTTCACTGACAAGTAGTAACAGAATCCCTAAAACACTGTTAGTATATTTCTTAACCGCTGCATGTAGAAACAGAAATCTCTGCTCTAATTTAATGAACTCTACATGGATTTAGAAGGCAGATATTGACATCCAGTATTTTATTTCATGCTGCAGTTTTGATCCTGACCTCCGCTGATGGCTGGTGAGGGGGTATATATCAATTATTCAGCGGCAGAGCTCCTTGATTTTTCACTTGGGTAGTTTGGAGGGGGAAAAAAGGCACCGGTCACTTAACAGCCGGAGCTATTGTGAGAGTCACTATTCAAAAAGCTGCTCATCTCCTGAGGTTTCTGCGGGGAGGTTTTAGTTGTGATTTCTCAGAAACAGGACAAGGCATACAGAAATACCCTTCACGCTCCATGAATAGGAAGTGAACAAGAAAACATATGATTGAGTTTTCTGTTGTTGCATGTTTGGTACATCCGTCTAGCACAACGGCTGCAACAAGAGTGATCACAAAAGTAAGTAAAAATGGCGTACTTGGTTGTCCTCAGTAACCGGATTTCTGACATGTGTATAACAAATCTGGCTTCTGCAACTCAGGGGAACAGAGAAATCAAATTTAGCCAAAAATGTTTCTTTTTCTGTGACAAAAATGCAGCAGGATGCAGCCTTGTGATTAATATAATTAATGTAAAGTCACACTAAAACTGAAACTATCCTTTAGGCATCCAAATAAGTCCACTGCCACCACTGAGCAGGTGATTTTTAGTTTATTTCAGACTCATTCACACCATTAAGAAAAGCTGTTCACCGCCACAGAGCCTGTTCTCCAATTACATCTGACACACATAAACCAATGGCTCCTCAAAATTAGATTTATGAACAAGAAATTTGCAATAGCAAATGCCCTTTTTGAAGTAAATGTAGAGCCCTCTGGATTAAAAACACTGCAAAATGTAATTGAGAAAACAAATTGGTTTTGTATAAACAGGATTTCTGGGAGACAGGTTTGCATGTCGACACAATCCAATTGTGTCTTTATTGCAGGTGCTGTTCAATAAGGAAACTCCCAAAATAATTAGGAGATTATGGGAAAATCTGATTACTGACCTCCTGCACGTAAACACAATTTACAGTAACGAGTAGGAACAGGTTTTTTTGTGTATCTTCCAGTAAAATACCGCTGAAACAGTTGCTTCTCAGCTCGAGGACTGCAAATTTCCAAAATAGAAAAATGAGGCAGGATCACACTGACTACTTCACAGCTGGTCACAGAAACAAGTGTATGTACAGTGCCAAGCAAAAGTATTTGCCGAAGAAATCTTCTATTTTTGCACATTTCTCACACTTCAATGTTCCAGATCATCAAACTAATATTTATATTTACTGAATATTATACAGAGGTAACCCACAAAACACAAAATGCCATTTTAAAATGATGGTTTATTGAAGAATTATCGAAAACCTATATCACCCATGTGAAAAAGTAATCACATGGGTAATGGCACTGTATATGCACAGAAAACTGTTTCTTTAAACAACCAGAGTGTGTACTATAGGACAAGATTAATGGGTTAGAGAGCTACGTTCCATCTAAAGCAAGAGTTTTCAGTGTCACCTGACCATGACTAGATCACCATTGTGACTTCTGCTCCACAGCTTAAGGTTACAAGATTTTGGGATTTCAATCAGATGTAAAAAAAAAAAAAAAAAAAAAAAAAGGAACATCATTTCACCAGTTGAGGGATACAGATTGTCACCTTAGGGAATACATTTGCAAACCTGTTGATTAATTTCACTTTTATTTGGCCAAAAATTAAGGTGCTTTTTGTGCATCCTTAATTATGGGAGTGTCAGGCCTAAATGCACTTCTTGAGTACTATGTTGACAGTTTACAACTTAAAAGTTCATGCTAGAAATAAGAACTGAGTGGTAAAATAAACAGTTTTCTACCAGCGTTTGTCTCTTGTATCATTTGAAAGAACAGCACTGTTTACTGTAATCAGTTTTCATATTCTCAACCTGTTCATCTGGACTGAAATAGGCGGCATCCAATCAGTTCATTTAGTTTGGAAGAAATAAATGTTGTGTCAAACGTCCCGTTAAATGGAAGCATGAAGAAAACCTGGTTAACAAAGCTGATAAAGACTGTCGTGATACATTATTTCTGATTGGAGTTTTAGGTTTTGTCGAATCAGTTTATACAAAGAAAGCCTGGGTGTGTCAAACTTGCTTTGTAGTACAACCCACTGATCTCTTGACTACATGTAAACATTACACCTGTTTGGGGTAAAACAGTGTGAAAAACAGCTAAATGCAAGTTTAAATACAGGTAGATTTACCCGCTCACATGTTTGTTTGTTAGTCTGTGGTAGTTAAGGATGTAATCTGAAACTGAATGTGGGAAACTTAACTATGAAGATGAATTTCCAAACTAAAGTAAGAGACATTTTATTAGAATTACTTTCGGGAATAATATAGTGAACTTTATTGCTTATTGGCTGCATTTTGCACAGAACTGTTGCAAAATTAGGACTTCATCTGATGTGTGATTAGTTTGATAATGTATAAAAAGCAGAGCAGACAAACTGCATCTCTGGGAAGTAAAAGCTGGAGGAAGACATCTCTGTAATGAAAACAAATGCGAGGTTCGTGAGACAATGTTCTGGGCTAAAATCAGCGGAGGTAACTTCAGCGTTATTGTTTGGAAACGCTGACAAGTAAGTGAAGTGAGAGAAAGTGAGACAAATGCTGGGGAGCAGAAAATGGGCTCCTGGGGTAGATCGGCACAAACAAATAATCATCAAGCTCCCAGGGTTTGATAACCGACTATCCATTTTCAACATCTGCAAGTAAGCTGAAGGTCTGGACAGTGATATCAATCAAGATTTCTCTATTTCTAGTTCAGAGGAGGAGGTAAGACCTGCAGGTCAAACTGCATGGCTGCCTGTGGAGGATGGATAAACACCGGCTAAAATGTTGCCATGAAACCCAGGAGCCACAAAATTCCATCAGAAAAGTACACATTCATTTTTTTTTACAGTTCATTTTTTATTTAATTGTGTTGTTCTGCTCCAGTTCACTCACACACTAAAACGGTCTAATAATTTCCTAAGTCTGGGCCTCAATTTCCATACTACAGTTGATAAATTACTGAAATTAAAAATGTCACCTCTGATCACAGAGAATCAAATCACCAACTTTGATTTGTTTTCATCCTGAGCCGAATATAGTTCAGTTTTCATTCCAACAACACATCAGCTACTTCTGTCTTTGTGTCTCACATATGACACTAACAACATGAATACATTGATGTTTATCTCACATGAAGTCTTTCTCATCCATTTCCAACTACACTGATGTGAAATGAGATAAGAATTACTGCAGCTGTGAGATCAGCCATACATTTTTTTTTTTGGTTGCTTTGCTTTACACCGATCAGCCACAACATTATGACCACTGACAGGTGAAGTGAATAACACTGATCATATTGGTACTATTTGGTGTTCTGCTGGAAAACCTTGGATTTTGCCATCCGTGTTGATGAGACTTAGACACCCTAAAAAACATTGTCCCAGAACAAGCACACTCCCTCATGCAAATGGCAATCCCAAATGTCACTGGCCTACCCCCCACAGGAAAATGCACCCCACCACATGGCAAAAACATCAAACAATCAGGAACATCTTGAGGAACATGACAATGGCCCAAGATGTTGATTTGACCTCCAAACTCCCTAGACCCCATTCTGATCAAGCATCAACAGGATGCAGTGGAACAAGTTTGATTGACAGAGGCCCCACTGCACAAGCCAGAGTACCCAAAGGATCCACTGCCAACGTCCTGGTGCCAGACCCCATAGGATACCC
>OMNN01082170.1:0-14331 GCA_900302755.1 Chromis chromis | reverse complement strand
CATATTATTCATATATTACATATGTATTATATGTGTATTGTGTGTGTAATATACATGTATTGGAAGTATTATCAGTGTCATTTATATGTATTAGATGTACTTTATATGTATAAGATGTAATAGGTGTGTTCTATACCTATTTTTATTACATGTTTTTGGTGCATATACATACACCGATCAGCCACAACATTCTGACCACTGACAGGTGAAGTGAATAACATTGATCATATTGGTACTATGTGGTGTTCTGCTGGAAAACCTTGTATTTTAACATCCGTGTTGATGAGACTTAGACACCCAAATAAACATTGTCCCAGAACAAGCACACTCCCTCATGCAGGCCTACCCCCGCAGGAAAATGCACCCCACCACATGGCAAAAACATCAAACAATCAGGAACATCTTGAGGAACATGACAATGACCCACGATGTTGATTTGACCTCCAAACTTCCTAGACCCCATTCTGATCAAGCACAACAGGATGCAGTGGAACAAGTTTGATTGACAGAGGCCCCACTGCACAAGCCAGCGTACCCAAAGGATCCACTGCCAACGTCCTGGTGCCAGACCGGACACCCTGAGAGGTCCTCTTGTCCATGCCCATTGGTTCAGAGCATTTTTGACTACATAAGGGGGACCAACATAATATTAGGCAGGTGGTCATAATGTTATGCCTGATTGGTGTGTGTATATATATATACATATACATATTTATTATTATCAAAAATCATCAAAATACTATGTCTAATAATGAAGCTGTCCCTTGTCTGTCTTATCTCGCCCACCAACTCTGCCTTCATCAACTCTGCTTCTAGTGCATAAAAATCCCAGATAGACCTACTCAGCACCAAACGACAGGCAGAAAAAAATTAGCATATAGCTGGTGAACTGAAGCATTTAGCAGTTGAAGAGCTTAATACATCAGGGACTCAAAATGAATGCTAATGTTGCTTTGTGTCTGCTGGATGTGTGAATGGCAATTGTCTGATAACATGTCCACTATGTTATAGGGTGATAATATGTCAACATGTTTACTGCTTGTTTCAGGGCCCCAAAGGTCCAAACATAACAAGAGAAACAATTGAAAAAAATGAATTAATAGATGCGGCCGTAACGGTACAGATTAAACTGAAAGGAGCCACCATCACTGAAGAAATGTGATAAAAATAATCATGGGTGTCCTTATTGTTTCTCTGTGATGATTTTGTGGAAAAATACATTTCTCTCCACAGCTGATAAAACACTGATTTTTAATGTGTCTTGCTGACATTTCATTTCATTGATCCTAGTTTCAAAGAAGACAAATTTAAACTGAAATTGACTTTCAGTTTCTTGGGGTCCCAGCAGGTTTTGTTCATCGTAATGGAAGAGATGAATATATAATGTTGAGTCTTAACTGTATTCAGTTTTTGTGAAAACGCTTCACTGTATGCATAGAGAATCAACATTTAAACTGAAGTTATTTATTATTTTTATTGAGCACATAGCCTCTGCTTAGGTCTCCTGTCCTGGAGTGGCCCCTAACAACTGTTGCAGACACTCAGACATGGCAAACAAGAAAAAAAAAAACCGTCCAAACATGTCATCAATCATGAAAGCTGTGAGTCAGGAGCACAACGGAGCTGTCACTCCATTCGTCTCTTGCTCGTTTTTTTTGTGCTTTCACTTTGTCTGTGCCCTTCTTTCCTTTTCCCTCTTTCTCCCCCATCTAGGTCTTCACTCTGATCTACAGATTGTGGTTTTCAGGCTCCCAGTCTGTATTGTTTGTACACATGAACTTATTTATTTGGACAGTTCACTCGGAATGTGAAAAATGTGAAAATGGGAGGCAACCCTTGGATTCATTGTTTTAGCTGTTAAAACAAGCAGCTAGACTTATATACAGTTGGGCACCTAATTGAAAAACTATCCTTTTGGATTAAGCAATAGGAATATAGTTAATACAAAACAGCTGTGGGGATTTTTTTATTGAATGTACAATAAACTGGTAAACGCAACCATTTCTCATACAAAAAGCCTTCCATCATAAGACCCCCTAATGTGCTCCTACGAAGGGTTATAGATCTGTATAAAAATCTTTGCAAGTAAATGTCCTTTCTCCCTTGATGGACACTCTGGAAACCTGCAGAGCCAAAGCAAATTCTATGGCTGGGTGAGCAGTAATGTTCCCTCAAAAGGTATTGATGATACAATAAAACTTAGAATTTTACTTGAAGGCTGGGGCTCTTATTGCTGAGAGAGAGATGCACCACAGGTCATTAATGTCTGCTTAATTTATATCCCACACAAAGATGAATCCTCTACAGCTGCGATGGTGCTCAGATTATCAGGGTGTAGGGAGTTGTAACGGCAGTTGTGTTATATCATAATTGTTGCTGTCTTGTCCAGTGGTAATTATATGTATAGATTATTTAACGTACTCAAGGCCATTGATTTTCTTGCTGTTTGGTGCTCTTGCATTTTTAGAGAAGAAAGAAGTGACCCAGAGTCTGGAGAATTACACCTCCAAGTGTCCGGGTGGAATGGAGGTCATCACCCTCCCCGATGGCCTGAAGCTGCCTCCGGTGCCATTTACAAAGCTCCCCATTGTCCGGTAAGACAGAGGATTGAGTAATTACAGCTTTGACACACAAAAGTTTGTCAGTTATTTCACTTAGGCTGATATATTACCTTATGAAATACTTAAAGATTTCTGCATGTATTATTTGTGGTTGGTTAATGTCAGTTGCTTTGAAATTAGGTGTCAGTTACTGGTGCTCGCATTGTAGGCTGTTGCATGGATTTGCACATTTAGCAGACTTCAGTAAAGAAAGGATCAGAATTTCATCTGTCATATTGTAGCTTGTCTGTTTCATTAGTGAAAGTTGTTTGGTTTGCAGGAATCCCCACATACCTCTTATGCTACAACTAACGACTGCTTTGATAGCCAAATATTCTATTGGTTATTTAAGTTATTATTTAATTATTTGAGTATACACCGATCAGCCACAACATTATGACCACTGACAGGTGAAGTGAAGAACATTGATCATATTGGTACTATGTGGTATTCTGCTGGAAAACCTTGGATTTTAACATCCATGTTGATGAGACTTAGACACCCAAATAAACATTGTCCCAGAACAAGCACACTCCCTCATGGAAATCCCAAATGTCACTGGCCTACCCCCGCAGGAAAATGCACCCCACCACATGGCAAAAACATCAAACAATCAGTAACATCTTTAGGAACATGACAATCGCTAAAGATGTTGATTTGACCTCCAAACTTCCTAGACCCGATTGTGATCAAGCATCAACAGGATGCAGTGGAACAAGTTTGATTGACAGAGGCCCCACTACACAAGCCAGAGTACCCAAAGGACCCACTGCCAACTTCCTGGTTCCAGACCCCATAGGACACCCTGAGAGGTCCTCTTGTCCATGCCCAATGGTTCAGATCATTTTTGACCACATAAGGGGGACCAACACAATATTAGGCAGGTGGTCATACTGTTATGCCTAATCAGTATATATAAGATTATATGACGCAATAATTGTATGACGCAAACAACATATGTTAGCCAGTTCCTTGACTTAGTAACCTGACAAAACAGTGATGCCTGTTGAGCAAAATGCACCTTGGATTGCTTTAACTTCTTCTAACCACGTTATAATTTTTTCTCTCCAAACAGGGGCCTTCTGGAGGTTTTACAGCTGGACTTTTTACCAAAGGAAGTTTCGGAGCAGGCTGAGAGTCACACCATCTCCTGGCGTTTGGAGCTGCCGGGGAATGTCAAGGATGTAGGCATAATGCGGATCCACACCACCCAGAAAGACTATGTGGGGCTGGCGCCACTGGTGATGGTGAGAAACACACCCGTGTCAGTTTAAAAGGCTGTGTAGTAAATCACAATCTATGTATTTTTTAATAATATTTTGTCATTTGCAGTCATAGATACCTTAAATCAATGTTTGTTTTTTTTTCCATTTCTATGATTTAGAAGCATTGCACTCCTTACAGGCTGCACAGCAAATGATTCACCCCACCTATTGTGCTCTTATTAATCGTGATAATTGAAGAAAGAGGAGGTTTTAAAAGATGGAGAGAGGTTCCAAATAAGGCTCCGTGCCAGGTCACTTGGCTTTTTCGTGGAGGAACATCGGGGCGCACAATAGTCTCCAACTGGCTCGCTCCGTCTCAGTAAAGTTGGTATTCATTGCCTCAGTAAAAAAAGGCAGTTTCATATACTTAACTTCCTGATGAATAAGCAAGATGAGATGAGATCACCTGGGAGTTTGCATCATAAATAAGCAGCTGTTAAAACGTCACAAAATAGTGCAGTCAGGGCTGTTGAGAAAAAATGCCACATTTGTTGGACTTACAGTGCTGTGCAAAAGTATTAGCCCCCCTATAGAAATCTTCTGTTTTTGCATATTTCTCACACTTAAATGTTCCAGATCATCAAACTAATATTTATATTTATTGAATATTAGACAGACATAACCCACAAAACACATTGTTCTTTTTGAGCCACTCAGAGGTGGACTTGATTGTGTGCTTTAGGTCATTGTCATGCTGCATTTATGCTTAAGCTTTAGGTCATGAATTGACGGGCGTATATTCTCCAGGAGGATTTTCTGATAGACCCATCAGTCTACAGGATGTTATCCCAAAAGTCTTGGGGCTCATCTAGATATTTTTTTGCAAATGCCGGATGGACCTTTATGTTCTTTTTGGTCAGTAGTGGTTTACACCTTGCAACTCTCCCATGGAGGCCATTTTCACCCAGTGTCTTCCTTATTTTGGAATCATGTAGACGGACCATAACTGAGGCCAGTGAGGTCTGCAGTTCTTTTAATGTTCATCTGGGTTCTTTTGTGACCTCCTGGATTAGATATCGACGCGCTCTTGGAGAAATGTTGGTCAGCCGGCCACTCCTGGGAAGGTTCACCACTGTTCCATGTTTTCTCCATTTGTGGATAATGTCTCTCACTGTGGTTCTCTGGAGTCCCAGAGCCTTTGGAACCCTTCCAGACTGATAAATGTCAATGACTTTGTCTGGTCTTGAATCTCTTTAGAACGTGGCATCATGTGCTGCTTTTTCAGACCTTTTAGCTACTTCACAATGCCAGACAGGTTCTATTTAGTGATGTTTAGATTCAACAAGCCTGGCAGTAATCATATGTGGGTGTGGCTGGTGAGACTGAACCCAATTGACAAATGAATTTGGTCATTTGGTAGATTGGTAACTATTACTTTTTCACATAGGGCAAAGTGGGCTGAACACCATTTTTCCTTCAAAAAATAAAATCATCATCTTGTGTGTTTTCGGTTATCTTTGACTTACATTAAAATTAGTTTGATGATCTGAAACATTTACGTGTGACAAATATGCAAAAACAGAATATTTCTGTAGGGGGGAAAATACTTTTTCTTGGCACTGTAGCTCGACTAATAATGTGTGCATTACATATATAACTGTAGCACTGAACAGCTGAACTGTGGCTACTTTTGTGCATTTGGAAGAAAATCCCTCAATCGCTCCTTTTACACAAGCTATTGATTGTTGTGGTCATCAATCATAACAATCAAACCATCTGCAGAGGATCTAGTTTATATTATCACTTGCTATCATTAAAGTAAATTACAACTGCCCATTAGCACACATGTAGGACTGATTTTGACAGGAAATTGTGAGTTCTGCAGCAGCATTGGGACTGGATTCTTCCCAGGTGTTTTTTCCTCCACATATCACTTGTTGGAAAATCAAAGAAAGAAAAACTAAGTGTTTCCCTCCTTTCGGCTTCATAGTTCCGCCTCTCTTGATCCAAGCCTAAAAGGTTACGCCACCATTTTACACTCCTTGCCCCTAAAATTAGAACAAGCCCCAATTATTACCCCAAATCCCTCTTAAATGTTCATAATCTCTTTTGTTACACAAACTGTCTGCAGTGTTTTTCCCATTTTCATGTGTTGACTCATTCACTGAAAATAAGCTTTAATCCTTCTCTTGTGGCAGGGTTTTTCTTGAAAGCTCAGAGAAATTAGAACATAAGAGTAAGAAAGAGGGCAAAGTACTTCAAAAACACTTGCTGTTAATGGAACTAAATCACTGCTAACAATGTTTCTGTTTGCCAGGAAATTTCTGATCTCCTGTGTTTTTTTAAGGGAACAGATTAGAGCTACATGCTCAATTTCCAAAAAGCAACTTGTAATCACACATTATGCAAACAGGCAATGAGTATACAAAGCCAAGGCTTTTTTTTGGGAAACAGGTTCTTGTTTTCTGTTGATCACCTCTCTCTTTGATTAAAACCCAACACAGGTAGGATGGTGGATATGACTTTTCTTATTGCAGATCTCAGCAATAAGAAGAGGTTTGAATAGGGATTAACACCACAATAGCTCATGTTATATTAAGGAAAATTATTAATCCCTCGCAATAAAATGTCATGGTACACGGTACAGTACGGTATTGTGCTTTTTGTCATAAAAACCCAAGTGTTAGATGTAAATGTACACATGGACGGCAAGCACGAGATGAAAATGAAAAACAAAACAAAGCAGAATTCTGGCACAGGAGAGGGGTGAGTAAGAACAAAAAATGAATGCAGAAGGACTGCCAAGCAGCAGTGGAGAGAACTGACACCCATGATTGGGTCCATACCAAAGAGGCAAATAAAAGAAGCCCCCTAAGCCCTTGTAATCAGTAGAGGAACAGACAAGGCCGGGCTGGTTTTTCCTCCTTAAGCCCTGGTTGAGTTTGGGGTCCAATTCTAGTCTTTCAGGAGGCCCTGCCAAATGGCACCACACATCAAAGTCTTTAGCTGTTAGCCTCCTTGCCTACTCACGTCAATGTCCCAGGGATTAGCATTAGCATAATTGAGGTTTATGTACAGATGCTTAGTGCAAGGGCTTGATGGATCTCTATTCTGGAATGGGAATGTGTTGTGTAATGTGGATTTTGCATGCATTCTGCTTAAGACTATGAACACCACCCCCGTAGCCTATTACACCACATGTAGATTGTGTGTGTGTAAGTGTGTGTGCACAGGAATAATCACACTCTCACTGTAACACTGTTCTCACGCACACAACACACACACACATACACTTTCTGTCTATAGTTAGATTGTAAGAAAACAAGACTGTAGTAAGCAGGCTGTGGGTAGTGAAAGAACCACAGGAACCAATTTGTTCCCTTGTTATGGCTGATACACCTCAAGTTTTCATATCCTAATGTAACACACATCCAACTTATTTCACGTTGGTACTGAGGCTTCCTACAGCAGGACACATCAAAGCCTTTTTTTTTCTTTGTAATATTACTCTGTAGTCTGTGTTTTTCCAGTCTGGACAAGAGAGATGCCTGTATCACATTTTCATGCTGGGGTTATATTGGCTAAAACTGAATGAAACGGAAGTTTTACTATTAGTGTTGAAACAGTAAAGTTACTTTGCAACATGTTTGCCTTGGATTTGATAACCTTAAAAGTGAAAGGTAACTGTGTATTACAGGTTGTTTTTTTTTAAACTGCAAATAGCAGGCTGGTTGTTTAAAGTTTAAGAAATTACTTTAAAAGCAGAACAGTGTCTGACAAATGAATCAAGAGTTGTAATCATGAAATTACACGTAGCAATAACAAATTCACTGAAGCAATTTGGTGATTGCCCTGACAACTAGAAACTTGTGTCCTCTTTTCCTCAAATGCAAGGGTAAAAAAGTACTATTTTGTTCTGCAATATGCTGTCAAGACTGTCGATACTATGTAGGAATGGCTGAACAATTAATTGATTTCAAACTGAAATCACAATTTGAAACAACGGACAAATCAAAAGGCTGCAATTTAGGACATAGAGTTAGTTAGATTTGATTTGAGCAGATTGAAGCTTTCATGGGTTATTTATCCATGCCCATTGACCATTGTTTACATGTGGTTCAAGCACACTATGGTTCCCCTGACATACGTTATACATTATTTTAACCTCTGTCTCGTTTTTCCTCACGGTGGGCACACTTTTCACTGCAATATAAAGTCCTGAATCTCTATGGAACCAGCACAACCGTGGCTAGAAGTAGAGAGAACTCAGAAATGTGTTCAGTGTAGTGTGACACAGTTATAATATCATAAATCATGAGAAAGGAAAAATCAAACGTTGAATTTCTGTGATTATTTATTTTTTAAAATTGGCAAACCTGGAATCAACATTTTCCCAAGTGCACACAGATGTTACCATTACTGGAAAACAAATGGTCCACCTACATACTATAGATATTTTAATGCTTGCATTTTTAGTTTGTTTCCATATTGCCTCCTCGCTGCCTTGTGTAAACACTGCCTGCAGTTTAGCTGAAAAGTTCCTGAATTTTTGTCACAACACTGTTGGTCACAGCAGAATCACCAGTGGCTTTCAGTTTGTGCTGTGGAGCGCAGAATTTTTGTATTTTATAGAATCCATTTAGTGCTAAAAGTCTTTTTTTGACAAATTTTTAAATGAAATTGTGAACAAAGTCATTTTGATGAAATACCATGATATTAAACTTAGACTTGGTTATGCCATTCGTGATTTAAACATTGCAAAGTTAAATAACTGACAAGTCTTTCTGTTTTTACAGTTTCTTGTCCTGGTAAATGGTGTAAATTTGGAGGTTTTATAAAGAAAACATGTCTTTGAAACCCGACGGCAGGTTTTGGGGTCCAGAGGGTTAATAGCCACACCTCAAGCATTTTACAGCACATCTGACCCAGGGTTTAAACTGTTGTGTCAATAGTTTTTCATGGTGTCCTCCATATGTGACAGTCACACTTTGATTGTATCTCATGTGGTGATGCTCCATCACTTCTTTTAAATCTCTTACACAGTAATTATTGGACTGAAGCTTGACTTATATTACGAATCAAATCACAGCATCTGTCAGAAAATTCAAGATTAGATAATCTCTCTTAATTGTTCAGCTTTATACTTAAGTTAATAATAAAGTACGGTACTTTATTAATAACCTACTTTCACCTTCTGTGTATCAGGTAAAATCTCTACAATGATTTGGTGACACACTCTTGCGTTTCCATGGTTACTGAGCCAACCCTTTATATTATCACAGTGTGGTTGGTCCACAGCAGAGATCAAATGACAGTCAAATTCTGTCCTCAAGAGGATTGACATCAAATCCTTTTAGTCCAGTAACATTTGGAAAGTCTAGAACTTAAAGCTGTATGAAAATCAAAAGCATGAGGAAGCCCACAGAGACTTTTATCAGACTGAAGGGATCATCTTTGAACAATACATCCAGTTCTACTCAGCACCATAATGGTCCACACCAGCCTAAAGAACATGTTTGAACTGCATCAAACAGGTTAGATGTGAAAGCACCGTACTGTGCATTTGACTTCTACTTTTAGAGGCAACATTTAGCCATAAAACAGTCTGTTAACAGATTGATGTGCATGACACACTGACAGCGTCTGCAGCATCTGGTCTGTCAGTTAAGTGACAAAGATGCAGCAACAGTGTAATAAACCTCCTTAAACAAATCCTTCAGCAATGAATTACTGCATGTGTGAGTCGCTGGCTGTGTTGGATTCAATATATGTTCCTGTTAGGGATGTATTCACCTGCTGCTGCAACTGGACTCATTTTTATTTCATTAGATGACAAAGTGTTGAGTTTATAGAAGTGTAAAATGTGCATCACAATGTCTTTAAGAATGTCTTTAAATTGCATATTTTGTCCAAACCTTAAAGATATTCAATTAACAATTACATAAACACAAGGAAGCTGCATGTTTTCCTGTTTGCCAAATGACTTTATTTATTTTTTACAATTAGTTTCAATGGCTGTCTTTCCATAACATATGTTTATAAGAAAAAAAAACATGAAAACTGCAGAATAAAAAAATAATACAAACCTAATATTAATAACAATAATAATAATAATATACCCCCAAAAAGTGAAAACAAAAACGTGAAAATGTGTATTGAAATTATGTTCAACCAACAAACTACATTGAGTTAGCAGAATTAGCTCTTCCTCTTCAATCAAAGATATTTTTAATTACCTAATGATTGGTAGCATAAACACAAGTCTTCAAGTTGATTAATCATTAAAAAATTAATTGTTCCAATTAGTTTTTCAACATTCTCTTGTGTGGGTTACATACTTAATTAAACATAAACACAAGTTTCTAATTTGACAAACATTTAAAAAATATATTTTGCTCTAATTTGATTTTCTTCAGTAGTTTTAGGCCTTTTTGTGTTTTTGCTCACGTAGTAATTCTTTAAGAAATTAATGAATTCAGCAACAATGTTGGCGTATTTATTCACTCCTAAGCAGTTGTTGGAAACAAACCTAATTCATGTTTGCTTTTTTTTTTTTTTTAAGTTTGCAACATTTGAAAAGTTTGCTTCAAATTTGCTTGACAGTTTTATAAAAATGCAGCTAAGGCCAGGAAGCAGCATAAGTTTCCTGGAGATACAACCACTGGCAATATTTAGGACACCAGTTGGTTCAAGTATCAGACAACCTACTGCTCCACCTTTCCTCCGATCTTTATAACAAATAACTGCTTACAATCTTTAGCTACTCCTTTAAGTTAAACATCCCTACACATAATGTCCAATGCAACTGTACCACTTTATATCTGTGTCCATTAAACACACGTAATTGTCTTCTCAGCCAACCAACCACAGCAGTGACCTGCTGAGTCTTAGTTTCTGGCCCATGAGACATGAAGTAATGGAGCTGCACGTCCTTTATGGAGGCTCTGCAGAGCCACCAGCTGATCTCTTTATTTAGCTTCTGCTTGCTGGAGTCCAGTCAGAGGAGAAAGTAGATGAAGGTGGTTGTTTTTCCAGGTGTAAGAAGCAGATGTGTAGATATTTGCATGGCAGCGTCTGTATCAGAGTTTAAATTTGAATGTTGATTGTCATATTTCATTCGCACACCTCAATTTATCTTTTACAACTGGTTGTCAGACCAGGTGGCAGTCAAATGATTTGAGAACTTCTGCGTCCATGTTAAGATAATAAAGTTTTGTATATCAGTATTACAGTAATTCATATTTACAGTGCCTATAAAAAGTATTTATCCCCATTGGATGTTTTCCCTTTTATTGCTTTTCAACATGAAATCTTGATCAATTTAATTATGTTTTATGGACAAGAATTTAACCCAAAAAAAAGACTCTTTCATGTCAAAGTGAAAATAGATTTCTCTGCACTCAAGTGTGACTTCTAGCACCGACCGGCTGCACTTGTGTTGAATTAACTGAGTCACTTTAAAATGAGTACATACTTATACTATCACTTATTTTAAATTTTATATAATTAATATTTGACATTACTTTGTAGAAATCTGTTTCATTTTGAACTTAAAGAATATTTTTTGTATATTCTTTTTTTTTAAATTAAAAAAAAAAAGCCAGATTAAATTGACCGTAATCCAAAGTTGAAAAGCAGTAAAAGGGAAAAACTTCCAGAGGGGGTGAATACTTTTTACAGGTGCTGTATTAATATTTGAATACAGCGGAAAGTTATTAGGTTAGTAAAATACTTGACAGAATGTTGATTCTGTTATCGATTTGCATGTTAGTACAGAGTTCATGGTGTGTGTCTGTGTAAGTTGTGTTGTTAAGCAAAGTTTGAATGCATTAGGAGGAAGGCGGCTGGTTGTGCAAATAAGGTGGTCAGTCCACCTGTTATGTATTTGCATAGATTTAGGGAAGCTTGAACAAAAGTTCCCACTGGACGACTAATGGTCTTTGACTTTAGATTCAGTATCATAAGAGGAGGAGGAGGCAGTGATCGGCTAAATTTACTGTTTTTTTCCACTTTTTCTTAAGGAGTCTCATCATGCAATGCTCAGTATGTCTCATAAGGGATTTATTTAGAAAGTCAGAGGGGTCAAAGACTCTGACTTGTTTGCTGTGACTACATAACTCTGCATAACTTTCAAAACATGAAAGTAACTAAATAAATCATGATAGTCTTCATGCTCATAGTGTTAATACTGAAGTGTGCCTCTAGGACAAAAACAAATTCTTGTCAGTACACTATTGATCTTATGAAATATTATGATTTTTAAGAAACTCTTTTTTAATCACTATGTAAAGAAAGGGAGGAATAAAAGAATGAAAACAGAGTAAGTATTCAAAAGTATAAATACGATAATGTGATCTTGAGTTACTTGATACAGGTAGATATTTTTTTCTTGTTCTCAAGCTCTTTTTTCTACCAACAGTAAAAGTATAGATATAAATGTGTTTTCAGGTTTCTGAATCAAATGAAAGGCTGGATTAGAAGAGGGTGATTGTTTAGTGACATCCTGGCATTTTTGTTTCCAGCCGTGTTGTTTGGGTCAGCTATCTGCATATTTATTTTACAACTGAGTTTCCATAAGTGCATCTTGCAGTTTTTGCCACATAGTAGGTTTATTAGATTTTCTTTTTTGCAACAGACAAACAAAGTTAAGGTATAGTAACTGTTGAAAATCAACCTTAGCATCTAAAGACTCAAATGTTTTCTCTGGAGTTGGTGGGGACCAAAACAGAGCCAAAAGTATTGTGGAGATACATTTATCATGTGGCAACAAATGCTACTCCAATTAATGCTAAAGTCAATAATGCAATAGTCTTTGTCCTGTGAAAGACCAAGACGGGCAAGAACGAGGAGCTACATCCACAAGTGGCATTGATGAGTTTGTTAGAATCTGGTGATGTAAGCGTCCATGTGAATAATAGGTCTGCCACTGTTGTTGTAATTGGTCCTGATGCTGCAGAGCTTGTAGTCAATGAGGAAAACATGCACTCTGGGAGAACAGTGAATATAGTAGTGTACTGACTAATGTACTTTAAGTTTATACATGTCTTGACTGTACATTTCTTAATCAAAACTGGAAGCTACATATAGACGAAGAAAAGAAAAGCCCAAGAGGTCGAGCATTGATCAAATCGATCCACTATGGCAAACAGCTGCGGTACAGAGAGCTTTTATCACATATAACTGAACAAATGTGTCATTTGTCATTGTGTTATGTATTTAAGTCTATTTTCTGTAAATTAAAATTTTTTTGGACTGATCCTGGTTAATAGAGTAAAATAATATCTCAGCACGTCAGAGAATTAGTAGTAGAGAAAATGAAATGCAGAATAACTAATAAGAAGTCCAATTTCTATAAATGTATGTCAAAATGTATAGAATGAAATATAATTGGATTTTTGTCGCTGGTTTTGTAATGCAACACGGATATGACGGATTTCTTCCATATTGCACTTGAGATTCACACAGTCATGCACTTGCTTGTGGACATCTGTCAGGGTGCACATCTATGCTAATCCATGAATCACGCATTGAGGAAGTGGGAGTGAGAGAGACGGAGAGAAACACTAGAGAAAGAGGGTGAAAGTGAAGATCAATGCGCTCTGCCTGAACAGCATGTCTGAGCGTGGGAAGTTTAGAAAAACTTCTCCTGGGCCTCACAGCTCAAAGCCATTTTGTGTGAGTGTGTGTGAGTGAGTGAGCTCTTGAACATACTGCCAAGGCATTTGTCAGTCTTATCGCCTCTCTCGGCTCTCCGTGGTGGTGCTGGTGCTGGTGGAGAGTAATTGAGTGCTTAGAGTTATAGATGAACTAATTAGTGGGCGCATTGAAAGCTCAGCTCATTAGTGGGAGGGAGAGAAGCCCGGTGCCGCCATGGCTCTGAGGGCTCTCTTTCATATCCAGTCTCAGCGTAGGGAGAATGCTGCTCCATACAACTTCATTAAAGCAGCTGTAGGGAGGAGAGAGGACAAGGAAGGAGGATGTGTATAGAAAGTCGAGAGAAAGACCAGCTAATAACTTGTATGAATGAACAGACATGCTGCGACAGAGACATACTGTCAAGTCATACACAAATCATTAATATTTAGAGGAAGAGTCACTCTGCCTTAACACCAAATGTCCAAATTTGTCTAGATACAATCTGCTGCAGCTAACAATCTTGATTAACTTTCTGAATCCCAAGCTTCTGTCACATTTTTACTCACTGTGGAATAATTTTTCACTGGAATATGAAGTAATGCACCACTGTGGAAACAGCACTATAACACACTTATATTGTCATAAATCATAACAAAAGGGGAAAAAAAACACAAGTTGAATTTCCACAAGTTGCTTGTGGACATCTGTCAGGGTGCACATCTATGCTAATCCATGAATCACGCATTGAGGAAGTGGGAGTGAATCATTTTTCACTGCAATATGAAGTAATGCACCACTGTGGAAACAGCACTATAGCACACTTATATTGTCATAAATCGTAACAAAAGGGGAAAAAAAACACAAGTTGAATTTCCACAAGTGTTCCCAGT
>OMNN01082169.1:9838-40415 GCA_900302755.1 Chromis chromis | reverse complement strand
GGGAGTAGTAAATAAGTAAAGACTGACTGATTTTAGAATAATTTTACACAAAGGCTTTATAGCATACAACAGCACTTCTATTATATTTCTGAAACTGTGCTTGGCCATTATGACCTCTTACAGTAGGTGATAGATCTAAAGGTGCCATAGCAAGCTGCAGGGTTAGTGAAGACTTAAGTAAACCAATGGCTAGTGCCAGGCTGAACCGTGTTAAAAAAAAAACACTTGGGCTTTTATGTTTTACGAGTGCTGTGTGAAGAGTGACGCCTTGAGTCTGAACGATCTTAAAATGATGGACAGCTGCAATAAAAATTGCTGTGAACGAGTTTGTGGAGGCACAAATCATTGTCAGGGTCTTTTTCTCTCGGATTCTTTTAACTCCTTTAAAATGTGCAGCATGCAGCGTCCACTAACTTTAGTTTGAATCTCACTGCTAAATATTTTCTCTCTGCTTCAGCTAATCCTTTTCATGTGATGGAGTTAAAATGCCTAGCTTTGAAATTCATTTGATTGATTGGTGATGACAGCAATCAAATGGTGCAATATGCGTCGTCCGTATGAGATATTAAGTAATTGCAGTCGTTCTCGAGGACATGGTCCATTCCAGTTTTAATTTGAGAAAGCAATAGCAGCGGCGTCCGTCAGAAACACGATCTCGCACAGCTTCGACTCAGTTCCCTGATTGCAACACAGAGAGCCCAAACCCGAAAAGCGATAGCCAAAGATAACAACACCTAATCTCCAAACATATCTGCTCGTTTCGGCGTGAGGAAGCAGGTCTTTTTTAACAGGTCCATTAGATTAGACAGCCTCAATCAAATGAGCAGAGGCAGCCAGAGGAGACGATGGCTGCAACACAGGGAGGAAGCAGACTCGCCTTCTCTGCTCAGTGTTGTGGATTCATTTTGACATCACAGCGTGATTGGAAATTGGACATACTGTGTATCTGCATGCACAAGATGCTCACTGAAAAGCAAAAACTCCCTCGGTCGTAGATTTGTTTTTGTTATTCACATCTTGAAAATTTATTGAGACTGCCTCACTGTCACAACCAGTCAGCTGAAACTGCTTGAATCCTGCCACTGACAGATGTTTTCTGGCCAATGTCTTCAGATTTGCTGCCCTGCTGATTTTCCATCAGTATGGCTCAAGTAATTATATGCATGTCTACCACAAACACATGTAAATAGTTGGGGTTTATGTTTTAGTAGTCAAATGCTTGGGAAAAATGACAAATGAAAAAAAGGGAATAGCGTTAATGATTGAATGTCACCTGCTATAAAAATGTTTTTGAGTTCAGATCTCAGGCGTCAGTCCTGCTTAGAATAGGATTTGGCGATGGTGGTTTAAGATGCAGAAAGGCACCTGTAATAGGTTTTAGACTTTTTACTGTGGCATGTCAAGAAATGTGGAGTGTTCCCTTCTGCGTAAGCACATGGACTATGTCCATTTCACATATAATAGAATTAAAGAAGGTTGGTTAGCCTAATAAAGTCAGACTGTGGGTCTGTGGTTGGGTGAATTGACTTGTATGTTTCCAATAGCAGGTCACTTTGTGTTTTATGAAAAACAAGTCTTTGGAAAAGTGATTGGGCATGCTTGGCTCCGGTTTGTGCGTGAACACAACCCATTGAAATACATCTTAATTCTTTTTCCCTGCCCTTAAAAATGTTGAGCCCCTAACAGCCAATGACAGTCTGAGCTATTTCTGCAAAAGCAGGTGTCTGTGATTAAAAACTCTCCTGCCTGCAAACCATTCATATGTCTTATTGGCATTCGTGTATAGGTTGTAAAGTTTGGTATAAAGACCTTGAAAACTTAAAAAAAAATTATACCTGAATAACAGTGACACAAAGGCGTTACTTAGTCTGAGCCAAGCTGTAAGGTTTTAGGTGAATGTCGAGAAACAATAAACTTTCTGACATTGTTCAGCCAATTAACAAAGAGGGACCTCTTCTGTGTAAAGCATTGGGAAAGTGTTCTTTTATTCCAGTACCTCAATAAAAGCCGAATTGTTATGCAGGTCTGCATATTGTTGAGAAAGGGCTTTTATGTGAGTTTTGTGTTTTTCATTTGCCACTGACACTGTTCTGTAGTTTTTATGTGCCTCTTCTTGGAGGGACATGACCAAATCTTTGTCAGACGTTAATATGTATTGTGTCTCAAATAATGAAGGGAGACAAACCTCTGCAGTGGGTGGGTGGAAAATACAGCACACAACTCCACAAGAAGTAACAGAAGAATCAGAATGACTATTTTGTTTTATTAAGCATCATTTGGAGAAATTTACAACCAGATTACAGAGAATTTTACAATCAAAACTGATCACATAAATTTTGTTCATTTTTATGCAAATAAAACAAGGACTTTTTCCTCAATCTTAGGACTCTGCCTTTTTCCCCTTACCAGCAGGATTCTGCAGCTCAAGAACTTCCATCAACACATAAGATTCAGCATGTGGAATCGGTTGATGGAGAGGAACAAGGCCAACCCCAGAGGTCTTACGAGCAACAGGAAAAGAATGTGCATGAGAAGACGAAACAACAGCATACGGAGAACAAGGCAGGCGGCAGGAACAAATATGAAATGTGTCCGAGATGGAGGAATTTTGCTCTCCTGTCTACGTGTGGGTATGTGATAATTCCTCCGTAAGATGTGTCCTAAAATATTGTCAGGCTGCTACATCGTGTGCGTGGTGGAGATTCCTCTTCCAGGGCTGATGAGCTTTAGATGACAGTGGTGCCAAGTCTTTGCCACATGTGCTCTGTGTCTGCCAGCAGTCACACGTTATAAAAAAATGGTTATGGGGTTTATAAATTTCAGAGCAAGTGCAAATATTCCTGATTACACAATGATCAGAGTTAATAAATGCTTCACACTGTGGAAAACCTTTCTGCCCAATTACAGACACAAAACATAGGAAAAAGTATTACAAAAAAAATCCCTAAAAGATCTATCACATATGGTCTTTGATTGATAAATAGATCTAGCAAGGGCTGAGCTGTTGCAGCTGTACGTTGTGATAACTGTACCCATTTGAGGAGAAACTGGCTCAAGATAAAAGTATTTCAATTGCTAGAAAAATGCCCGCTGAACCCTTGTCTTGAGTTGTTAAATAATGATTATGTTAGAAAAATAACCATTTTCAAAATAGAAGCAGGCATAATGACTCTTATTTCACATCATTATAGGAAAGCAGAGGAAGATAAACTCAGTAAGAGCTCTGGAGAGGAGAAGAAAAAGCTGACACCAGGAGCCAGGAGTAAGATAAAAGCAGAATTCTCTGAGTCTTCTTTACCTGTACGCCGGTCCTCTCAGAAAATGTAAGTATCCCCCTGGTAGTTCTCCTCTGTCAGAATCCATAAGGGCTCTATATTCAAGTGGGTTAAATTACAGTATACACAAAACTGAGTACACTATAGAAGTGTAAGGTATTGTAGCGTATGTGAAATTAAAAACAAACAAGTTAGATGGACTTCCTTGAAAATGCAGCAACCTGAATGAAGTAAAAGTGAGTTTGGCTGTGACGACTGCAACAACAGTCAGTTATTGTGTGACCACTGCAACAAAAGAGATTTTATTGCAGCAAATATGAGCAAACTCATATACATTTGCACCACAGCTTTCTTAGTTTTGCTCTGTGCTGTGTGTATTGCAACATGGCTCAACAAGTAAGAAACCAGACTGCTGCTTAAAGATTGAACAACATCAGTAGGTGACAGAACATGAGCCAACATAAGGCAGAACACTTTCCACAACCTTGCATTAAAAAACAGACACGTAAGTGTGTCTGAATGGCACAAGGATTATCTGTCAAAACTGGCATTTCAATGATGGCCAGACAGTTAGAAGAGCAGTGCATAAAGTTAACCACTACCAACAGTGTCCAAAAAAAAAAAACTATTGCTCCTGCTGCAGCTTTGCCAAACAACATGAAAAGAAGCCTGATGAATATTAGCAGCACATTCTTTGGTCAAATGCAGTCAAATTAACTTAGGATGTAATGTTTTGGACCAGATGGCATCCAGCATGTTTGGTTTGGCCTGACATGACCACCACAGGGACTGCATAGTGTTAACTGTGAAACATGGATGCCAAAGGGTCCAAAAGCTGCAGAGATGGCATTTATAGATGGCACTATGGATGCATATTTGTATAACAAAACACTGAATGAAAAGAGCTCAAGAAGCTGGGCAGGGGAGGAGTTTTATAACACCCAAACACCTCGCCAAGCATGTCTCCTGACTTGAAGTCAATAGAACAACAAGAATTATGTGTGAAGAATGGCAGAGCATCTGTTTCCATTAGACTCCTATCTGTTGTCAAAAATAAAGGTGGCCATAAAAAACTATAAAAAACACAAGAATAATAAAAGGGTGGCCTGACTTCTGTTGCACTGAATTTTACTTTAAGGCCAGTATTTTCAGTGTAGTCTGTCTAACCTCTTTGTTTTTAATTATACATAAATAATACAATTAATGTAAATGATGGAATTTTGAATCATTTAATATTTTTTGGTATAGACAGTTTGTTGTATAGTATACAAAAGTAAGGGGCTGTGGTGGTCTAGTGGTTTGCAAAGAGAAGTTGTAACCGGTGGGTCGCCAGTTCGAGCTCCTGGACTGGCAAGATGTTGAGGTGGGAAAGTGAAAGCGACTGCTTGTCCCAGTCACCACCACTGTGGGCCCTTGAGCAAGGCCCTTAACCCCTGACTGCTACCCGGGAGCTGCACCGTGGCAGCCCACTGCTCCTAGTATGTATAGTTAAGGTTAACTTTGAATAGGATGGGTCAAATGCAGAGAAGGAATTTCCCCAAGGGGATCAATAAATGTTAGATTATTATATTATTATTTTTATTATATGTAGGATTTGGGCTTTAATAAGAAGGACTGAATATTGTTTTACCTGTGGTGAATTGAGTGGTGAAAAGCTTCAGCTGCTAACATTGTACTGAACAAGAACCTATGTAAAAGCTTCTTTCTTCTCTGGCTCTTGGCAGCTGCAGCTCTTCAGCTGTCTCCATACTTGAATCAGCCAATATATACAGACTGCTAGTGTAATAAATCAACAAAGTTGATTCTAACCACTGTTCACTGATAGCATTCTTAGCTCCTCATCATTTTCTGTACATGCAAAAAAATACTCCAGGGTGCATTCACTCAGTCACAATCATCAGCTCACACCATCCAGGACAGTGTACGCCAGGCAGCTTTGTGAAGGTCTCGTTCAGTGTTTATCACGCTACATCCGGGAGAACACTCATATCAGCTGCCTCCTTTTGATCAAATGCTCCCCTGGAAATGCTATTTGTATGTACATGGAAACCGTTTCTCAGTGGCCCCATTTGAATGGGTACCAAATTTCATTGCTCCACAGTGCCCAGTTTTCATGATGCAGATATCCACGCAGCCCATTCAACTTTAAAAAGCCATCTGCATTTCTATTTGCATCAACAGCCTAGTAGGAGTCTTTGCTCTGTACATGATGACGACTCCAGTCCTCCCATGACACTATTCCAGTCATTGTTTTCCTGCTGCTTCGATTCTGTGAAGTTCAAACTTGAAACTTAAATTTCAAAATTCTTAATGGGTCTTCTTGTGTGGGATGATCTGACTGTTCTTCCATTTAAAGGAATGGAAAAGAGATTGCATGCTATTATATTCCATCCCTTTGTCTGGCCATGTATTTTCTATCCCACACCTACAGTGTGCACATTGTTATCTGTAGTCTGTTATCTGCTCTTTCCTGTTCAGTAAGACCTCAGCAGGAGCCGTGGAACTTTTCAGTGAGAGCTCCACTGACAGTGAGGAGGAAGAGGAGCAGCCAGAGCGTCGTCCAGAGGGTAACACAGACCTGCCTCCTGAGTACTGGCAAATCCAGAAACTGGTCAAGTACCTCAAGGTATGAGAATGTCACCCTTCACACTACTGTTTCCTCCCTCTGATGAGTTTTATCCCAAAATAGTCCTTTGAACTGAGAGTAGTACTACTGCAGGCATAGTCAGGCCACTACTGACAGGAAACAGTGAAGTCCAGGCTCTTTCCTGTCATCTGTACAAGAATTTTGATACTGACCCAAATCATCAGTCAAATTTCTCAAACTTCTTCAGAAATGTTGTGTGTGAAAAATCATATTTAGTCAGGGGTGTGCAGTACAACTTAGGATAGTTGGTTTCCCAAAGCTAAGTCTCCTATCACATAATCCCACCTGTCTGTTTTGCTTCAGTCACATTGAGGCACAGTCAGTGACAAAGAGGATGCCAGATGAGATAAAGTGGAGGTTGCTCTCATTTAAAGCGGAGCTTTACAGGAAGATGCTTATTGAAGTGGTTGGCTGGGCTCATGGATTCTTGGTTTCTGACACAGGGCTGTTTGGTTGCACATGCAAGCCAAGGCACAGGGGAAAGAGCTGTCAGACAGCAGCAGCTGTACGCACTGTTTGCCCACACCGCAGAAGCATAAAAATGAAGCGCGCCCGTGATAGGTCTGACAGGGCATATGGTGAATATTAATGTGTCAAAACATGGAAGGAAAAGAAAAGAGGACAGAAACACCAATGACCCAGACTGGCTGGGAATACCTCCGACCACTTGACTTGAGGGATTACCCTGTTTCACTCAGTGGTCCCCATTATCTATATATGTGGACAATTTCACTCAGACAGATTAAATTAAAACAGGAATCATTGTTGTGTTGTTGTACATTGCAAACTTCCCTTAAATGCTGTTTCAGTTGAAAGAAAATCAAATGAGTTAATGTTATTTTGATGTATAAAATTAGTACGGTAATGTTTTTCATATTTTTTATACAATAATAATGGCTTGTGAGTCTCACAGGTTGCTGCTAAATAATATCATTCACAGTGCAACCAAGTAAATCTTTTATAGAACACACTGCTGTAAAGTTCAACTTTAGGCTGGTATTTTTAGCTGAGCAAAATAGAATATAATGGAAGGAAATTCCCACTCTAAAAGCAGGCTCCTTTCCAGAAAGGAAAAAAGGAGATGTAAATGATATGAAAGAGGCAAATTCAGATAAAAAAAAAACTCACTGGTTTGTATATTTTGTACTTTACAGTGGGATTGTGGCGTGAGCTTCAGGGTTGTGTGTGTGTTCCTGCTTCAACAAGATGCAGCACTGCCGTAACCAACATGTCCCAGCTTTTCTATCTGTCTGGAAACCACACAGCACAGTTATTTATGGGGTTTGTCCAGTAGTCATTTTATAATATCATTACCATCAGACGCTGAAACTTACCATGAGCCAAGTTAAATATCTGTTTTATTTTAGGAGGAGATCTTTTTCCCCCTTTTCCCTCGCGTTATAGACAGCCGTTTGTACTCTAGGAAGTTTAACGCTTTCATAAAGCGACACATGGATGTTCTGTTTTGTGTTTTAATTATATTTATTTTGGAATATTTGCCTAAGTTCTGTTTGTTTTTATACCTGTATGACTGGAGATCTGTGCCTATACAATGGTGACATGGACTCTGGCAAAATCCTGAATGCAGATTGAAATCTGTCTGTGGCAAGCATGTGTGTGTGTGTGCATGTGTTTGTGTGGGTGTATGTACTGTAGATGTCTGTAACATACTGACATGGAAAACGAGTTTTAACATAATTTACACACCAGTCTGTAATGTATCAGTGGTATAGTACAGTAAAAGCAACATTTTATTAACCTTACATTTTTAGGCTTATGTATTTTTAGTTTTTGTTGGCTTTTTGCTGTAGATATAATTATAAATATATTGCAGAGGGCTTCAGTAAATCATGGAAACAAGACAAGCTAAGGAACAACTTTCCTACAGAGACTAAAGGTTTGTTTTACCAGTCCGGACTAAATAGTGTTAAACAGCTTGGTTGGTAAACTTAGCCACCAAGCCAAAAAATATAATTTGAGGATTTTGTCCATGTTTAAATAAAGACAAAATTCACCAGCTGCTAATAGTTATGTTGTCCTCTGGCTTTCTAAACACAATTTTCATATTCTCACAGATATAAATATTTTGTCTGATATACAATATGTTACTAGTTAACAGATAAACATTTCTGTATTATGTGTTGTAAACATTTTCATAATTGACCTTGTTTATTACTGAGCAAATGAGCTTTTTCTCATTGTTTTGAACAACAAAACAATAATTCACTTAAACCTTAAAAGTGTCACTGTTAGTACAACCTTTCTCCAGAACTTGAAAATGATGTTTCCACTTCAAGCTCACCAAACCATTATAGATTAACAAGCTGATCTGGGTTCTTGACACACAAGTTATTGTGTTGAATCCTCATTAAAGTTGCTCCCCCTCTGCTGGGCAGTCACAGTACTACTGCCCCTGCTCTTCTCTAATCAGAGCCATATTACTAATTCCTGCACTAAAACTAACCCCGTCTCCAGTACACAAGTGCCTGGACATTCTCATTTTCTTAACTGAAGCGAATTTGTAGCTAATTATGCTGTACTGTAAGTAGTTAAACAATTCCAATGCTTTTCTAATAACTACAGCCCTCAGTTCAAGCATTTCAGTTTTAGTGCTTGTAATGCATTTACAGCGTGGCTAATGTGGAGAATTTTCTTACAAGAATAATTGCATCATTTCATTCTCATGAGTTTAGCAACTTTTCAACTCAAAGACCCGACTAGACGTTTGCTCAGCGTGCACAGCGCTCATTTTATGACAGCAAGGCCTATTAAGTGATCAAGTTTTATGTTATAGGAGATCCTATGTCGAATATGAAGGAAGAAACAAGCAGTAGTCACTCATTCTGTCCCTGCAGTACCCTTCCCATGAGAGAGCTGGAGGCTGGGTTCGTTTTTGTGTTGCCTTCCTTGAATATGCTGTCAACTGTAGAGGAGTATTAAAACTCAAGCATATTCAACGGCCCGACCTCTTCCAAGGCACGGCTCTTCCTTTTTACACTCAGCATTGTCAGTGGCCCGAGTCCACCTGTCACCAATCCAAGCATTGTAGACATACTTTTTTGTATCTGAACACTATACTTAACATGCACGTTCACTCTTGCTGGCAGGGAGTCCAAGTCTCACACACACAGACACACACAAAATGACACTAAGAAAAAGGGGCCTGAGGTCAACAGGGTATCACTGACGGCCCTGTTAACCCCATTCTGGCTTAGTGCAGTGATTTATAGACCTTGAGTGGCTCAGGCAGGGCACTCTGTGTCTGCAGAATCCTGTCTGCTGCTCCAGAGAAACCCGACTAGAATAAGACCTCCATTCAGTAGTGTGGAGGCTTCAGCTATTTAGTAGCTCCGGCTGGGACACCTGCAGTAAAGGAAGAGACAAAATGTGTAAAGCATCTTTATGTGGCTGATATCAAGTTCATGAATAAAGCTCATGAATGAAATTTGATCCCTCCTACTGCTTAATTTATGCAATTTCCACAGACAAGGGGATAAAGCATTTAAACAACTGTCTTTAATCATTGCTAGATTAGTTGCCATTAAATTGCTCAGTAATGAATATCAACTTCCAAAATATTATGGTACAAATTCCACAGTGGGACTCTAATAAATTCTGTTAATGGGATGTGTTCGTGTGGAGAAGAATGGAATTGCACAAGTACAGCTTTTTAAGGATATTTTTGTGTTATACGTTATACGCTTGTCTGCATTTGCTACGCCTTACAAATCTACAATAACTTACCACAGTGATTTGCATTATGATTTATATGCATCTTTAGTGACAGGGCTACATGGATGGCAATGTTGGTCTTTTCGGTGGGTCAACTGGTTCACTACTTATCCCCAGGGGTGGTTGACCCTATAATGAAAATTCTGTTTCTTTTACCTTGTAAGCATGTCCATAGGGTGTTCCTATATGTTGGGAGACACTTTATAGTGGTTGAGGAAAATTGTAGGTAGGCTTGTTAGCTCGATCTGCAGTGAGCAAGGAGGGATAAGTGGAGGAAGAAGCAGGGACTACATAGATCCACCCATTTTTGGAAAAGGAACGGTATAGAGTTACATCTAATTATCATGAAAAAAGGTCCTAAAGATGCAGTTTTGATACATAGAGATGAGTGGGGGAGAGAATTGAAACTATCAGATTGCTAGATCATAAAATTCTTATGACTTTGGTGAGTGTTCAACTTTTCCTGTAGCCTCACCAAGAAATCAACATTTCAAGAGATATTCATTCTTTCCAGAGAGTGCATTGTTCTGATTTTGGTGATACCCAGACATTTCCCTGTCCAATCGATTGCTGTTAAGTTTTGTACGAATCTAGTATGTCCATGTCTATTTCCTCCTAAACATTGTTGTGCTGTGTGTATGTACACTGACAGACACTAGACCCAGAGTCAAATTTCTTACATGCGTAAACATATATGCTTGGCCTATAAACATTCAATTTCATTCAGTTCAATATTCATGGTCCCAACAGAAAAAAATCTATTGTCTTTGGCGATCTGTGACTTCTCCAGTAGCTTTAAACTTTAGGTGAAGTTTAAAGCAGTTGATCCATAGATCTATAGAGATGTTTAGATGTTGAAGGACCTGAGAGAACAACTTCTAATGACTTTGATTATCCTTTGACTTTTTATTTTATCCCCATCAACTATTTTGCCTTTAGCATTAATAAGCAAGAGTTACCCTTTAACATGTGAAGATGGTAGAGGTAGATATAAAATGCTAAAAACTACTGTTGTTATCACAAACTGATGATTGAAAGCCAGCAAAGCAAAGATAATATAAACCCCCCCGCTCAGTACACAGATACTACTACTTGAACTACTTTGAATTTCTTGTTCTGAGGTCGAATACTGGTTGAATTTGTTCCATGTTGAGCATCTGCCCCTATCATGCTCGGAGAGAGTCAAAGATCTTTCACCATAAAAGATTGTCAGATGTTGTCAATGTTTTAAAGAATGTCGACAATACTTCAAGACCAAAGCTAACAAAAATGAAAGCATATGATCTGTTTTCTGTTCTCACAGCTATCACTCCTAAACATAGCTTTTTTTTGTTGTTTTTACAAGGTACGAAGCTCGCCTGCCGAATCCTTTGAAGAGTGAGAATGGAGGAGACAAAGGAAGCAGTAGATCCACTGCTGTTAATGGGCAAATGGTTTACATTTAGGCGAGCGTCATGATATGGAGAACACATGTGCCCGTTATCCTGCTGTGTCAGAGCCCTGCTTTGTGAGGGAGATATGATCAAACACCACTTGAGACTGTGGTATAGGCCTACACTGATGAGCCGGCCCCTCCAACAGCTGCATGAAACTGATTATTGGTGCAAGCTTCTATATAGTGATGGGCTATTTTCTACATATATGGGTAGCTGTTAGCAGGACATGATACATTCTCATAGTAATCTATTTAAGATGGTCCTGAAGTTTCACATTGTTTGTGAGGTGTGCAACTAATAATGGCTTGTGAAGCTTGGAACGGTAGAGGCGGCCTTGAATTGACTAAATGAAAAATCTATCTGTGGCATATTGTAACCACTGAAAGAAAGGAATAATATTTGATTGTTCACTTGCCAGAAGGTTTTGGACTGGACGTTTCAGTGTCACATATCAAAGCCATGTAGCAGGTCTTGTATTACAGCAACTAACTTGCATTTTTGTACCGTGAACTTCTGTTTTATCTGACTACTGATTTCCCCTCCTTTCTTGATCAAAACCACTGCATGTCAACAAAGTCTGTTATGCAACTGCATATGATACAGACTAAATACGGTCATATAAAAAAACACCAACGCTGCCTGCCTGAGCAATACTTTAACCATCTTAAAGCACCAACCATAAGGCTGGTATTTTCAGCGCCGTAATGCTGTCAACATCCATCCACAGCTAGGGCATTATGTGGATTTATGAACATAATCCACATAATGTCCTAGCTGTGAGGGGAAGTGAAAAAGGACAAAAACAAGTATTTGGATACGGAATTTAGAGGAAAACAATAAAATAGAGTCAGGTTCTGTAACTACAGCGTGTGACAGCATTTGACCACATGCGCCTTATTTTAAATCTCTATATTGTTTCTTTTTTTTTTTTTAGCGAACACATCATAGTTAAGTGGCAATAAAATCTAATCAGCTCAATTTCCTGTCCCATATGTATGGAGGGGCAAGAGTTTAAATCAAAGAACAGGTTTTCCTCCCTCAAACCACTTGTTGACCAAATAGTGTTGTAGTTACTAAGTTGCTAATCACTGGTCTAAAATAATATGTGTATCTAGCAACTGTCAAAACATATTCTGTGTGAAATGCTAACTCATCATTAGTTTTAAGGTTTTAGTGCTCATAGTGTTTTTTGTGTGTTAAGGGCAATGTCTAATGGTTTCTGGCCTCTGTAGTCAGAGCACAATGCTCTGTTAGCAAATAATTTCTTTCCATCAGTGTTTACTACCACAAAATTAAACACATACAAGGCTGTGGTATAAACAAAACAACCCCAGCAGGAGTGGTATTATAGAGGGAAACAACACAGGGAGAGGGAGGCGTACTGAAGGGAATGGAGGGAAATTTGTATCCTCCTCCCTTTTCCAAATGTCTGCTCAATGTTGAGTTTTCTCCTTTCTTTCCTTTTTCTTTAATTTTCATTCCATCATGTTTGGCATTATTCTTTCAGGCAGGCGACCAGAAAGCCACAGTGCTCACTCTTTGCGCCATGATGGACCTTAATTTGATGCAGGAGACATGCCAACTGGCCATCCGGGACCTAGGTGGCCTTGAAATCCTCCTTAACTTGCTGGATACAAAAGAAGTCAGATGCAAAGTGAGTAGCTGTGCCAAAGCTGGACCTGGATGGCCTGCAGGCATGAGCAGAGCTGGCCGTGTGTGCCAGCCTGTGTTTTAGTTACAGAAACATGAGTGCTGGATAGAGAGCGTGCCTTTAAAGACACAGGGTAGCAATTATTCTCCAGTACGCCTAATGACATGTGTGGGTGCCTTTTAACCTGGTTTTATTATGGCTTTTTGTCCTGTCTACTTTTAGTGGAAATGTGGCTGAATGTTTGGCTACTAGACATCCTTGTATGTGTCTAAGTACAGATGGAGACACAACAGTTTTTTTTTTTTTCATGCAACCAACCTATAATTTTTGTACTTAATGTTAAATGTTTGCTTTGTCTGTTTTTGCAATTAGATCGGATCTCTGAAAATCCTTAGAAAGATCAGCCACAACATGCAAATCAGTCGGACCATTGTTGACATGAGAGGCCTGCAGAGGATGGTGACGATTCTGGACTCGCCAAATAAGGACCTCAAGGCCTTAGCTGCTGAGACCATTGCTAACGTGGCCAGGTTCCACAGATCAAGAAGAACCGTCAGGAAGTTAGATGGTATCAAGAAACTGGTAGGTTTAAGCACAGAAATATGTAAATCCAGGGGCTCAAGCTCTGTAATACCAATGTGAAGTGCAGCAGGAGAGAAAACTGCAGACCAGAAGCTGAGCTTTCTGCCCTGGCATTAATGAAATATATGTTATGTCCCAGAGTGGCAGATTTTCCATTAACACTGGCTGTTTATGTCTGTGTCAGCTAGTTTGCGATTTAGTACAAACTTTTTTGTATGAACCACAGACACCCTGGAAACTTGGAAAAACAGGGTGGTGTTTTATTCCAATGTGATCCATATATTAACATCACTATTTCCTTTTGTTCAAAGTGTAAAATATTTGCACATTTTGCTGTTTTGACTGTTTTGAATCACAACAAATCAATTCCAATCACACGTTGTACAGCAGATGTCAGATAGTGGCCCATCCATTTTTTAAAAACTGCACAGTGGGTGCTGAGTAAAACAGATAGAATGTCTTCTACATCCTCTGACCTGCATTCATGTTTGTTGACAGAGGGACCTGTGATTAAAGCCTCCATGCCTTGTATATTTTCCTCAGCCCCAAATCGGATGTTCTCATGTGCAAGTCACTCACGGAGGCAGATTAATTTCACGCTACGCTACGAGACCACCTTTGAACTGTGCAGTGTGTAATAGCTTTGCCTGCTCTGTCTCACTGGCCAGGAACTATGGATTAGAACACTAAATGATGGTCATAAACCGTCACACTGGGCTTTTCAGGCCTAACATCAACATCTATCCTGACAGTTTTCCACTTCTAACATCTCTGGCGTTTTCATCCTCGCAGACCCAGTGGTAATAGAAATTTAATTACACCCTTAATCACAGCCAACAACTTGCAGTTCCCATCTGGAACCATCCATTATCGCCACAATCTTGCAAGCTAACTTTCAAGAGTCCTTGAATTTATGTCAGGTTCAGGGAGTTTGTGTAAATTTGTGTATGGAGGTTTTCTGCCTAAATACATGTGATCTGCCTGCTTGTCTGCACAGATTTTTACGTTTGTGTTTATCCCCACGCCGCTGATCAGGTAAAGCTACTGGACTGCCTCCCTGATTTAGCCAAACTGACTGCAAACCAGGACAAGGATGTAGAGGTGGCCCGCTGTGGAGTTTTAGCGCTGTGGAGCTGCAGCAAGAGTAGCAAGAACAAGGAGGCCATTCGTAAGGCTGGGGGTATCCCTCTGCTGGGACGCCTGCTCAAGTCTCCACATGCGAACATGCTTATCCCTGTGGTGGGCACCCTGCAGGAATGTGCCTCAGAGGTGAGGGCAGCCACATAAATTTTATGGCACGAGTTGTCAAGCCACGGTTCAGAATTACCTACAAGTCTGATTCTGCAAGACAGTTATGATATACAGCTATCAAAATAACATTAAAAATTAGTATTTTATTAATAGATGAGGCTAGTGATATAAAGTTTTCTGCTGTCATGTTATCCAATCAAACATCAAAACCAAAATGAACAGATGCTACTAACAAGTAGCCTGTGTGTATCCAAAGCCTGATATACCACAGAACTGCATTGCTGCCCAAAAAGTATTAAAAGCTGTTTAATGAGCCACACTGTTGTGCTAGGTAACATGTTCCTCATTACCATAAATAAATACAGCACCATAACACTGTCCACTGAGGTTTATTATGTGTCAGTCCCACGTATGCTGTCCTGCTGCTAGAGTATCGAATATATATTAATGCGCAATGTAATATAGTAAACTAGTGTAGTTTTAAGTAATTATGTAGCCTTTAAAATAAAAAATATACACCCATCAGCCACAATATTAAAACCACCTGCCTAATAACGTGTGGGTCTTCCTCGTGCTGGGACTCAGACACCCCAGAGATATTCAATCAGATTGAGGTCTGGGCAATTTGGAAGCCAAGTCAAAACCATTCCTGAACAGTGTTTATAGTGTGGCAGGGAGCATTATCCTGCTGAAACAGACAACCGCCCAAGTCCTTACATTTGTCAATTTTTCCCCATTTCCAAAACACCAACTTCAGGAAACTATTGTTGCTAACTTGCTGCCTAATATATCCAACCCCTTAACAGGTGCTGGTCAATGTTATTCACTTTAACTGTCAGTGATTTTAAAGTTTGCATGTTAATGTATTGTTGCTCAAGTTGTGAGCCATTTTATTATGTTTAGGTCATTGATTTGAATTTGTAGGCTTGAGAAGTTACAGTATAGAGAGATGATGATTCATTGGTCTTCCCATGACATTTTAAAGATCCCCTCTAGACATTTTTTGAGACATATAAACATACTCTACTTTAATAATAACGTCTGTCTGATAGTCATCACCAAGAAGTTGAATTAGCTTGTTGAACTTTTCTTAAAATTACATTAACTCTACTACTATGAGTATGCAAACAATTCATTTTAACTGATAACTGTTTCCACATTATGCTCAGTTAAGTTGCATTTTGGACCAAGATTGGCTTTCAAACTATCTGTGATATCATCATGATGCATTTAGAAATAGCCTTCTACTGTCAAATGCTGCATGTTGAAGGTTAAACATCCAACTGATGTAACGCTAAACACAACACATGTTTTTTAGTGGAGGGGGACTTGACTGCAGGTGGATGATATTAATGAAAATGAAAGTTGAAAAATATTTGCAACAAGTTTAAATTTAAAACAGTTTAAGATAAATCTGTATTTACCATATGAACCAAATGAAAGGAATATTAAAAAGAAATAGTAAAGAAAATTAAAGGTTCATTCATGGTGATGTGATCTGTTGATGCTTATCTCTCTACAGGAAAGCTACAGGATTGCCATTCAGACCGAAGGCATGGTTAAGGATTTGGTAAAAAACCTAAGAAGTGACAACGATGAGCTACAAATGCATTGTGCCAGTGCAATCTTCAAGGTACCTTGCGTCCATGCATATTTGAAACACGAAACAAAAGCACTTATAAAAGGATATGGACTAAAACTAAACTGAGGCCTCTCTCCATTGTTTCCTAATTAGACCCAGACTGTATCAGAATTAACGTAGATCTGGACTGTCTCTTTTGCTTTGCAGTGTGCAGAGGAAAAGCGGACTCGTGATCTGGTGCGCAAACACAAAGGTCTGCAGCAACTGGTTTCCTTGCTGGGCAAAGCGGACAACAAGCAGCTTCTGGCCGCTGCCACCGGAGCTATTTGGAAGTGTTCCATCAGCAGGGAGAATGTGGCTGAGTATGCACAGACCCAGAGTCTCACCTTATTACTAATCATTAACACACATCGACTCACATGATATAACACAACATACAAGAGATATAGAACACGTTGTAGCCATGTCTTTTGGGCTGTATGTTTTTGTAATTAGCGCCAACAGATTAGTATGAGTTTGATAAATCGCTCACTGCTCTCAGGAACAGCAATCTTCTTCTGAGCCTCAGTGTAAAAGGAGGTTAATGGCAATTAGGCGTTTCATCCACATGTGCCCATAACTTTTGGAACACATGCTATGCAAAGCTGATGTGGTTCACAGCAGTATGTGAATACATTAATAGCAGCAATGGATACAGAGCTCGGCAGACTTGCGTGCATTAGCGTCGTCATGCCCTCATCACATATGTTACTTTTATAGGAGGCTCTCACTCATTCATGACTAGTCGTGTCACTTTTTCCACTCGCATGCTGTTGTCATATCTCCCTTTTCTTTACCATTGTGTCTGGTCGAAGTGATTATTTGTATAAAATGTAAAGTTTTTCTACGGATTCTATCAGCTCTGATCTTTTATGTGACTGTTTGCCTTTAGATTTCAGTCTTTTCCACTGTTAACAAAGGATCAAATAAATGTGCAGATTTTATAGACTTCAGTGATGTGTTAGTCAAGGCTTGTTAGTATTGAACCAAACATGGGCATACTGAAAGTATCAGCCTTGTGATGTTGTAATGTCAGAAGACGCAGGCTGACGGGGCCTTTAATCATTTGTCATGTACGGCAGGGATTTATTTAAGTGTCATTTAGCCTGGTTCCTTTGGTAGTGACATTTCTGGAATGGTTTTTGACTCGTACTTGTAGTGTCAGATGATTTTAAGCTAGCAATTTTCCCTCTAAAATAAATAATGCCCAGAGACCGTGCCCTGGCAGCCCAGAAACATTTCCACTAGTGCTCCCTCGAAAGAATGATTTAGCTGTATTTGTTTTCTTATTCAGTATGAGGCAAAGAATGTAATATATAACCCACATGCAGGGATTTAATACCTAGTAACAAATTAATCAATTCAAAACCTATTCTTTTCAGTGTAGCCAAGAAACTGATAAGACATAGTCGTTTAATAATTGTTTTGATAAAAAATACGAGGTTTAAGGCTTTTTGCAGAGGTGAGATTATGCGAAAATGCTTTTCTTCTTAGTCAGAAATGATGTGTAGTTCAAATTGCAGTGGAATTCTAAAAATAACAAGAAAAAAGGCCTCGGTAGCACTCACAAGGATCTTTCTTCACTTCATATATCATAACTGACAGATTGATATCCTACATTTAAAGTCTATGTTAAGTCCTCCCAACTGGAACTGAGTGTCTGCTGCCACATCGAGTTAAGTGAGAAGTCCTTTACAAAAGCAGAGGGATGACAATAACATTCTTTTAAAGCAAGATGGACGGGTCGGTATCTCTTTAATACGAGTCATGAAAGAAAATCATTTGGGGGATTTTCGTTTAACGATTGTAGCATGGTTCTCATTCTATAGACACCAGTTCTGTTTTCACGGTACAAAATCAAACGTTTTCATGGACGTTTTAATCATTTTCTGGCAAAAAATAATCTCTTAAAATAACAACAAAATTGACACAGGTTTGAAACGTTTCTGACTTCAGCTTGGCGTGATGATAAAACAACTTAACTGCACTGGCCATGAGTAATGTGGCAGCCTAATACACTTGCTGCCGGTACAGGCTCTCTGCCATACGTAATGGCTTGTCATACTGTTGCTATGTAAAAAAGTTATAGTACTACTGATAATAACAATAATAGAAATAATTGTAATGATGCCATTAATCACATGTAAACCACATTTAGTGACACTCCTTTTACAAACACTGAAAAACACTCTGGTTGCTCTCACTCTAAATTTAACATGTCACAATGGACCATAATATAAATAGAGTTCTTATTTCATGATTCCTTTCCTGTGTGTGCTGCGTTGATGCAGATGATGTGCACAGTTGGTTGTGAACGAAGGTGAAACTGGCCACCACAAGCCAGCATGATGCACAGCAAATGTTTTTAATGCCCACTTGAATGTGTAAGTGGATCTGTTTTTTCATACTCTCTCAGGCTTATTTGAATCACTTAAAATGTCGAGGTCAGGCAAAAGCTTGGAATGAAGAGACTGAGCCATTACTGTCAAAAAGTAAAGGCTGCTAATGGTAACAGGGTTTTAGGGGCATGCGCTCATTTCAGAATCAATCATAGGCTGAGTGTTGCACTGAAATGAAAATCATTGTGGAATATATTTCGCTACGGCAATAATGGGAGGCAGGGTGTGTGTTTTTTTGCTCTTTTCTTTCATTAAGTTCATGGTCAAATGAAGCAGGCCTCGTGGCCCACTGCAAACAACATGATTTTTTCTTTTATGTGACTGATGATTTGCACGGTCTGGACAGTATAGAGGTCGGGGGTACCTCCACTCAAGACAAGTAGCGGCATGTGTTAGCTATTTTCCTGATTAATGATGCATTAAAATGAGAGATGATTGATTTTGCCCCGAACTATAATTACATTTATACCATAAGTGTGTTTGTTTAACGGCCACATTGTCATAAGCGTATGTTTTTCGTAGGACTACTACTACTATACCTGGACCAAAGTTATATGTATGAGGAAAAACTTTTAGTAGAAAGCCTAAAAACACTGAAACATTATTTTTTTGCAGATTTATGAATCCATCCACATGTGGCTCCTTGAGCCTGTATACTGAGGTGTTACGGACACACAAAAATGCTGTAAAAAGCCTTAACAAAAGAGTGAGGGAATAACTTTGCAATGGAAAGTCGCGACTGCCAAGTCTCGGACTGTATTTGCCAGCGCAGTAATGCTTGGGGTCAAGATTGTGGGGTTCGCGTCCAATTACTGACTACCCCTCCATCTTACCTCTGTTCCAGCCCTATGATGAGCAGACCATAATTGCCCCCTCTAAATGATACTTCTCAGTACCTCACAAAAGTTCTCTACTCACCCAAGTTATTCAGTGCTGTGCTATTTCCTCTCAAATAGAATGCATCGATCTGTCTGTTAAATTGCAGCCTGAAGAAGTGACTGTCTTGTGTCTCTGTGTCCCTGAAATGTCTTACTTTAACGTAGGCCTTGCTAAAAGCTCTAGTTAGTACAAAAGGCTGCATTTAATCTTTCTACACTTAGCTCAATATGTAACTAGTACAGATGAATGAGAAAAGGAAAAGGCACACAATCAATCATAAAAATCTGCTGCACAGAAGCTCCACTGTGGTTCCTGTGTCTTCATATGGGCTTTAATAGGCTTCCAGTTGTGTGGAGCCCTGTGTTTGCAGTAGAAGCCGCTTCAGGCAGCTTTATGTAATGTTACTCTTGCCATCACGTAATTACTTCAGCTGGGATTGGCTTAACAAAAATAGACATGACTTACTGTTCATTTATCAAAAGTTATGTCTGTGATTACAGGATAATTCTACTGTAGTCAACTGCAGATGACACTTCGGTGATGGCATAGGAAAACCATTGTTTTTCGTTATGGTGAATTTCACTGAAGTTAACTTTGGCAGCTCCTCTGTTCATTAGCAGTGTTTTCACTTGCAAGAATAGGCTGTCTGTCGGTGGACCCTGACCAAAACCAAATGACCTTGGCCATCTACAATAGCTTACGGGCCATGATGCCAGCAACCGTAACTGTGAATAAAAACAGTCGTAGAACTTAACTGTACATCAGAGGTTTGTTGAGGTTTTTTGCAACCACATTATATCCCTTTTAAATGTTTACTATAGTTTACCACTCTATAGCACTGGCAAACAAGGCAAAATCACAGCAAAAGAGGGAGGAAGAGTTTCCAAGCCGCAGCAAAGCTTTGGTTATGCAAAGTACGTATGAGGGACAACTGTGAAGAGTCGTGGGAAAACTGCCTATACTGCAGGGTTACAGTAAGAGATCTGTGCCTATGTGGCTGTGAGTAATGTAACCTGTCACTGAGACAACTAATAGCATTTTTATTAGGTACACTAACGGAGGTGGGATTAGGGATGGCAATATTAGTCTTGTCAGTCATGGACCACCTCACACTACCACTGTTTGATGGATTGTCATAAATGTTTTTACAGACATTCATGGCCCCCCGAAGATGAATCTCAATAACTCTGATGATTCCTTGACTTTTCATAGGTGAAACTTTTCACTACATTGAGCTCTAAAGTTCGCACTGACATTCATAGTTCCTAGATGAGGGGTGGGCACTCCTGGTCCTCGAGGGCCCCTATCCTGCATGTTTTAGATGCTTCCCTCTTCCAACACACCTGATTCAAATGATCAGCTCATCATCAAGCTCTGCAGAAGCCTGGTAACGATCCTGATCATTTGAATCAGGTGTGTTGGAAGAGGGAAACATCTAAAACATGAAGGATAGTGGCCCTCAAGGACCAGGAGTGCCCACCCCTGTCCTAGACTGACTTGGAATTGTTACCTGATTGCAGTGATCTCCTGACTTTTCATTCATCACCACCATGAAGTGACTTTTTGTTAATGTCTCAACTATTGCCATGAAATAAGATGCAGGAACTGTAATCACACTTAAATCTGTGGTAAGCACAAGTCTGGAAAAGCCAAAAAAAACAAACAAACAACAAAACAGAAATTGAAAATACAGCCCTCCTGCTGCTGCTCTCCCGTCCCTTCCCACCAGATGAGCCTAAAGATAGACGCGTGCTTCGTATGGGAATGCAACTCAAGCTTTGTCGTAAACATGAACATAAATATGAAATTGAATTAGCCACAGCTGCAACAGTGACCATCATCCACCAAACCACTCTCTGAAAGAACGTGCATGCACATCTGCATTTGGAAAACAGACAATAGGAACAGCAACTTGCAGGCTAGATTTTCTGAAGCCTTATGATAGAGCCTGGAGGAGATCTAGTTTCCTTTCACACCACCTGAAAAACAATAAGCTGAAAAGTTATTATGGATTTTTTTAAACTTACGACTCCATAAAAAAACTGCGTACCCCTGCTTTAACTGTTTATCTAGCGCCGTCATCAGATCTGTTTATGATCTGACACCTACAAAACGAATGCCATTCTTTTTCTCGTCCATCAGGTGTACTTTGTGTTTAGTACTAATTTGCAAATGTTAGCATAGACACACATCAAACTAAGATGTGTTAGCATTTAGCTGAAACCACTACTATGCTTAAATGCGGCTTTTTTGAGCGAGTAGCTTGGCTGTAGACTCTTCAGCTTGAGGTTTGACAGCGCACTCAGACACCAGCACCACTCGTTCCACTTGAGTGGATGGGATTTTTCCATTCATCCATCCTTACTTTGTCTATTCAGAGCATGTTGAAGACATGGGGTATTCAGCAGCAACAGTCCACATCATGAGAACTCAGTGCTCCACAGATTCCTTTAGGGCTGCCACTAAAGACACTCTTTCTATTGATTTGTCTATCAACTATTTTACCAATTAGTCAATAATCTAAATGATTAATATCCTCCGAAAAATATAAATGACCACTTGCTGTACTGGCTGTATCCTGTGAAGGCAGCCAGTGAAAATCTGGATGGCAAATATTATACAGTAGCTGTTTAACATCAGTTAGCCATTGTGAGGATTTTAGCCTGCTGATGTGCAATGTAGTGTGAATGAATTAGTTAATGTAATGTAATGCAATCCCCTCTTCCTCTTCTTTACCCAAAGGTTTCAGAAGTGCAATGCTCTGCAGGCCTTGGTTGGTCTGTTAACTGATCAGCCTGAAGAAGTGCTGGTCAATGTGGTGGGCGCCTTGGGAGAATTTGCCCAGATACCTGCTAACAAGGCCACCATTGGCAAGTGTGGAGGCATTAAGCCACTAGTTAACCTGCTCACTGGAACAAACCAGGTATGTAAAACTTTTTGTTGCTGCTTTAAAACATGTTCCTACAGATGGGTGACGAACTAAAGGATGAACCTGAACCCTTGACGCCTACAGTGAGGGTACCATGTATTTCCTTAAGCCTTGATTACACTCCCTTGTGGGTGCAGACATGTAAAGCTTCAGACAACACAGAACTATAGTTGCTTTGTTTACACAACTTTCTAATCCATTTGGGGGCACGTTCTGATACATGTGCAGCAGACTGGCATCTATGTATTCTGTGAATGCACGCTACTGCTGAGCATGAGCATTACTGTTCTTGTAGCATAGCTGCCATGCGGACACACATGTTGGGCTGCAGGTGAATGTGGCCAGAGGGGTCCGCGCAGATTCTTGAGGACTTGGGGGGGATACCCAAATGTACATCACAGAGGCACAGCAGTACAAAGTTGCTCTTAGTGATCATCTTTATCCAAATGAAACATTTATATCCTAATGGGTGTGGTCTACTCCAGGATGAAAATGAATCATATGCTGTGGCCTTCACAGTCACCCGATCTCAACCCAGTTTAACACCTATAGGAGATTTTGAACCAGTGTGAGCCTTATACTCCCTTGTGGATGCAAACAGAGACAGTTGCAGACACCATGGATGTGTGGTTTTTTGTGTTTTATTACTCTCTAGTACGTTTTGGGTCCCCTGAGAGGAATCTGCTCTGTAAATGCATCCACATCCATCAATGCACAGTAGATCGGCACCTATGGGAGATTTTGGACCAATGTCAATCAATCAATCAACTTTTATTTGTAAAGCGCTTAATCACATCAACAGACATTTCGAAGCGCTTTCACAAGGAGAGAAAAGATAGAACCCAACAGAACCCTTTCCAAAGCAAGCAGAAGCAACAGTGGCGGGGAAAAACTTCCTCGTGAGGAAGAAAAGTTCTCAAAAAACTCCCTCTACAGGACCCAAGACTCTGAAAAGGGCGGCCATCCGTCTTGACCGGTTGGGTAGAAAAGAGAAATACAAAAGAGATAGGACAGGGGGAGGAAAGAGAAGAAAGAGAGAGAGAGAGAGAGAGAGAGACAGACAGGCCAGGTAGAGTCGACATGAGACTGTGACAATCATCTATAAAGTTCAATAACATGTAAATGTGTTAGACAGCTCTCTCCACCGCCATAGTAAAGACACCAAATGAAAGGATATCTTTTCGAAGAATGATGTTTCATCCCTCCAGTAGAGTTCAGGAGAATGGATTCCAAAGTGCACTGATGCTGAACTGATGCAGTTGATTTATTTTTTTAATCTGTCACCTGTCTGTATATCGATTCATGCATGTGCTTTGTATCATTTAGGCGCTGCTTGTGAATGTAACCAAGGCATTGGGTGCCTGTGCCACAGATAAGGATAACATGATGTAAGTCTCTTCCCATTCATCCAACCAGCTAACTTTAACATTTACAGTACAGCTGACACAAGGCAAACAGCCCCATTTGCGGTGTCTCTTAAAATGTTATTAGTGGCATATTCACTTTCGTTACTGAATTAACTCCAAACACATATTCTTTGCCGAGTATTGATGTAATATGTTTATACGAGGGAATGACACCGATTCCAGGATCTAAACACAGTATTATTAACCTGTCATGGGCTGATGCTTCAAGAAATCTGCTGTTCTCTTAATTTGTAATTATGCAGGCAGGTTCCTCTTTCATCCCCAACTTAATGACAGATTTTTAAAGCTTTGTTTATTGTACCTGCTGTGTTAAATATGGTTGTGATTTAATTCCCAGTGTTTTACTATAGCTTTGCGGTCACTGTTAGGAGTTGAGCTGGTCAGAAGAACATACCTAAAGCCCTGCCCTGTCCAAGACTACATGGCTGGGAAAACACAGTGAACCAAAGTCCAGAGCGGACTTTATTCTGTGTTCATTTAACCTCACCCTCAATACTGCACAACATTGTGGAGCTTCCATCTGTGCCTCGTTGCTTTTACGAGGCTGTTATGGACTACAAGACCCTTCTTAATTAGCACTGGACACAAATACAGCTTAATGTCTGAGTTCTCATTGTTAGTTAGCTGTTAATGCTATTGTATGAGTCTGTTACATTTGTTCGGAGGCCAAAACCAAGGGGCTCAATAAAAAATTAAACATGTCAAAATAAAGCCAGCCACTGTGGTGAACTTCACACAAAGGGAGAAATGTATTACATTGGTTCATCATGTTCTCCCACGGTATACATATTTAGGCCAGACCTTGTAATCTTTCAGCCTTCACACTTAGCAGTAAACAGAAAGCTCTTATTTCAGCGGCCATTTTTGTATTTTTTGTGGCAATAGCTTATTTTGAGACATGAATGTGTACAATAGTTTGCTGAGCAATTAACATAACTCACATCTGAGTGTTTCCTGCTTCAACCCACACGGCCGGAGCTGTTTTCCAGATTACCAGTGATAGACGATGTTTGGCTGGCAAACAAATATTATGATGATATATATCTGATACCACACAGTTAGCTACAACATTCCTGTCAGTTAACATGACTTCATTTCACCAAAAGAAACTTTTTCTGAAACACCACCTTCTGTTGATCAGCGCAATCATTCTCTCATCATCATTCGAATTCAGGTCATCCATAACTACTGAAAGGCCAAAACAAACACTGATCACTTTCAAGTTTTCCATGAAATACTCACATGTTTGTTTTCATTCTCAACCAGTAGGCAGTGTGTGGTTAATGACGTAGCACTTCCTCCAATGAATCCTGTGTAACTACAAGAGTGAACACACGTTGTTTAATGCCTCCAAGGTTTGTGGTCTCCTCCTCTAATCCATCACTGTCAGCTGCAACTTCATTGCTAATCTGTTTCATACCTGCTTCATGGGAAGACGGAGCTGTTTTGGCGGATGATATGACGCTTCACTTTTGTTTTTGGTCCGGATTTAAGAGGCCCTGCAGACTGGAATCTGATGTTATGATCCCTCTAGACTGATTTATGTGCAAACGGAAGACAGATGGCGCAGGGGACGTCCCTGATGAGTGTTCGCTCGTTGCCAGTCACGGAGATACTGTGATTAGGGAGTGTTTAAGTAATTATGACAGCATTCAATGTCGGCCTTGTTGGTGGAAGCACACATGGGGAACACGTTACATGTTATTTATACCAGACAACGGGTGCACTGTGGCTTAATTCTTTGAGTTCTCAGACCTTGACTGCAGTTTTGAAAACAGTCATGTGTACGACATGAAATACAGCTCATGCTTAAGTAAACTTCACTCAGACTCTATGAAATATAGAGCGACCTGTCTCTGGCTCTGTTTGATTTGGAAAGAGGTCCTCTTTTTGGCTTTGGTTTAAAAACAAGCCACCAACATAAAGTGTAAGTTTGTCTCAGTTTCTATTTATATATCCATGTATGAGGCACTATACACAGATGTATGTGAGTTAACCTCTGGCCCTCGCATCGCTGAGCTTTGCCGTGGAGAATGACTTGAGTGAGCAGACAGTGAGTTCAGGCCCTAGAAAGGTACTGAGCAGGACTAAAGGCAAGTTGTGATGAAAAGCTGCTGCTGAAAATCGCTTGACACTTTGATCCTCTTTGGCTGTAGTCGACTGCTGGCTGATAGAGCCAGAGCTCTGCAAAACAAACATGATGAAAAAAAATGACACCCTTGATGCTTAATCGTGCTTAATGAAAGATCACAATTCAACACTTTTCTTTAAGGTTTTGTTTATTTGCTTGTTCATTCCTGTCTCCCATTCCCTTCCTTCTCACAGCACGTCTCTGTCTCTCTCCCCCTTCAGAATTATTCAACAGCTTGATGGAGTCCGCCTGGTGTGGTCACTGCTGAAAAACCCCAGTCCAGATGTTCAATCTAGTGCTGCGTGGGCCCTTTGTCCATGTATTGAGAATGCAAAGGTATAGTAAAGTGCAGAGTTTTTTCTGTCCTCCGTGACATAAAACACATGAATCTTCTGCCTCCCTCTCGTAGCTGTGCAAGCGAGGCACACCAAAGGCACACAGAGAGTCTGTAAATCAAAGAGTTCTACAGAGTTCGTGTCGTTTCACTAAACAGAAGCCTGCTTATATCACTATGCTTGTCTCCTAAGCTCTGCTTCCAACCTGCTGCTGCTGGGAGGTGAGCAGGGGCAGCGCTGTGTCAGAGGAGGCTTACATGAACCTTGGGCTAATATGAAGCAGAGAAGCCTGCTTGGCACACTGGGATTGGTGAATTGGGAAGCAGGCAGGGAGAAAGACTGAGTAATATCCTGTGGCATGGCTTCTGATTTCCCAGCTGAAAATCTTCCCTCAACATGCTACTAGTTACAGAGGCACACAATCCACGCATAGAGCAAAGGGTACCAGACAGCTTCCGTGAACCCATATCTCTAATGAAAACACTGCACAAATGTATCCGTGATATGGCCATGAATACTACTTGTGCAATTTTAGATATAACTACATATATAAATACATAGTTTACGTATTTTTCGGACTATAAGGCGCATTAAGCAAAACAAAACAGTCAGAGAAGTCAAACTTTATTCAACTCATTCACAATAACTCTCAACATTGTTCAGTCGTAACACATAAAATACAAAACAATACACTCACTTTTTCAGTTCATTCCTCTTCCACAAATCCATCAAGCGGTGCAGCTTCTTAGCTTACTAAAGTCGTACTAAAACATTTTGGCAGATTTTTGAGCGCCGTGTACCACATAAAATCGGTTCGAGGTCAGTAAGCACAACCAGAATTAATACATAAGACGCATCGGATTATAAAGCGCACTGTCGATTTTTGAGAAAATTAAAGGATTTTAAGTGCGCCTTATAGTCCGAAAAATACGGTAAGCACAGAACAAAATCTTTGTAGGTCCATAAACACCATGATTTCCGTGTAGGAGTGCAATGTTGAATCTATGGAGTACTCTGTTATTGTTCAGACCTTTAGCCTTCTTTTACACAGCAGTGTTGTCAATCAACTCTAATTTCAGTCACACACTAGCAGGTCCTTTGATCCCCTGAGCACTTGTATCATTTCCAGCTACAAACGTAATGTTGTTCTATTAGATTATCGCTATGATTAGGCTAAACAGAGTGTCAGTAGAACAATCTGGTGAAGTTTAAACACATATATTGGGCCCAGACAGGTGTCTTGGGGGTGAAGCTTTTTTTTTTTTCTTCCTTTCTTTTTTTGCTGGCTGGAATTTCTCTGGCCCAGAAGTGTAGCGAAAATGATGCATGGCAACCATATGGAGGGAGAAAGGGGAACTGCGGACCCACTATTGAGCGCTAACAAAGTTTGACAATGTTTGTCTGGACGTCAGTGTGCCAATTTTGAGGGAAATTCATGAACATGCTTTTTGGGTGATTTTTCTGGGACGGGGGCAATGACAAGAGCTAAATAGTGCTCTTTGCCCATCGACTTGAGGAACCCGATACAGCTGCTTTGGTGCAGTCGTTATTTAGATAAAAACCCCATGTGGTTTGAGTTAGCAGTTCCATAGTGGATTTATGAAAGAGCCATGGTATAAATGCATCTGCTGGATGCTCCATACAGTACTGTTGCCCCTACACAGACACAGACACTATGCTCTATGTACACAAGTCCTTAAGTTAAATTGATTTAGTACCATAAAAGTACTCTAAAGACTTAGGAGTGAATCATTCAATTATCTTTGTTCTCCAATCAAGGAAACAGAACCCTCCCAGTCACACGTAATGGGGTGTATCATTAATTTGCCTGGATGCAGAGGCACATTTAGATGCTTGATTTACTTTTCCTTTACCTAGAAGCCATGTACGTTACAGAAGCCTGATTACTCCAGAGAAGGGGTCAGGGCATTCCATTCTGAGCTTGGCTTGCTCCCCTCGGCTTTAGATCACGCACAGCAGATAATGTGTTTTCTATTTCATTTCATCCTGGGTAAGAGGAGGGGAGAGAGAGGATAGCAAGAAAGGCCTTTCCGTGTGCAGCCTCATAATGCTGCGGTTTTCAGATCTGGGGGCCCGTCCAGGCCATGAAAGAGATTCTGGCTAGTCTATCGCAGCTGGTGGCTTGAGAGAGCTTCCTCTGTCGCAGGGACTCCCGGCCAGTCGTCATCAGTATTCCTAAGGAAGAGCTTCCTGTGTGTTTCGGGGGGTCAGCTCCTGGCCCCGGCACCCCACTCATTGGCCTGCACTGCACACATGGCTCATCTTCTGGCACGGCATCACAGGGCCCATACACCGCACCCTGGCCTCATCTCAGCTGTGAGCTCTCTGTTAGGGAGGATAATGCAACAGTACATCATGCTCTCCCAAAGTAGCTGTGCACTAAAACTGTAAATCAGCTCCCGTTTCTCATCACTGCTGAATTTGATGAAATCCCTCAACTTATAGAATAAAGAAAAATGATTCTGTGATTGCTGTAGTCTAGCATATTGTGCCATACATAACCTCTGGACATTTAGATTGATGCTGAAATGGACTCAAATTAAGCGTGCTTTGTGATTTGAAGCCAGTGGTCCATAATTGTATGCTTTTGGGGAAGTTTCTGTTCTATTTTCAAAGCACTGAACATTACAGACTCGGCCACCTTGATGTATTCTTCCGAGGCTGACGATATGGTGAGTTGTGATTTTAAACAGCGGCCTGTTATGCCAAGCCATACTGAAGCCAGTGTCTCTGCCAGCCCTTCCGCTGTGGTCTGCTCAGCGCTCCCTACCAGCTTTTTGGTTTGGTGAGCTTTGCCCCCACAAGTAGCTGAGACTCCTGCAGTGCCTGCTGGTGCCATGAACTCCAACCATGAAGCCATGTGTCTATACTTTGTCACTCTGGGGAACAAGCTTTAAATGTCACTTCTAAGCTCTAAATTCTATGCTGCATCTTCATTATGACACGTTAGGGTGCGAGTAGGAGAGGCTTACAAAGATGTCAGACTTGTTGCTTGCTCAGCCATATCCAAAAAGGCAATTCTACTGTAGGACACGGTGTTGCATTGCATTGTATTGCAAGGCATGTGTTACGGCCTCCACACAAATCAAACAAAGAGCTCAATGGGGCAGGAGGCTGCAACATATAAATGAGGACGCCACTCCAAAAGTAACAGTTTTACCCATCAGCTTTATTTATAAATCCCAAAAATAAACCAAATCCCAAACAAACCTATACGGAACAAAAGAAGACTGGAGACCCCGGCCAAAAGAAACATAAGGAGGGAAGACGCTGGGCCATCCACGCAGTGGGCCGTCGCTCCCAGCATCTCCCCCTAAGATACCTAATAAATTAATCTAGGAGCCCCAGCCCCTAAACGGGCATAGGAACCAGCTTCTTGGGGAAGGAAAGAAAAAGCAAAGGAAGAAGGAGGAAGGTAGAAAACCTCCTCTTTACCCACGAGCTGTGCCGTGTGCTGTGCTGCCCCCTTGTCTCTGCACTCTGTCCCTCTTATCTCCTCCTCCTCCTCTCTACCTGAGTGCTGATTCCACTCAGGTGTGCAACAGACAGAAGGAGGAGGAGGAGGGAGACCGGGCCACAGAGAGAGAAAGAAACACGCAGCAAGCAGCTGCACATAACATCCCCTTCCCCTCTCTGTCTTTTCTCTGTGACAAGTGGCTTCTGGTTGTCGGCCAAATGAATAATATCTATAAAAAAAATCAGATTACACTATTATATATATATTTTTAAAAAAAGCTTTCTAAAATACAATTAGTGGATTTTCAATGTTCCTACAGTCTTACTTAATCATGTGTGACATTTAGGGCTGTTCCGAATAGTAATTGCTGTCCTTCGAATATTCGAGTCCAATCAATGACTACTATTAGACTATTCGGCTCGAGTCGTAGCGGTTTGCCCGGAGGGGGGGTTAAGTGGAGTGGAGTGGAGCAGAGTGTGACATCGGAGTTGGTAGGTCCGCGTACTAGAGCCTCTACGACGCTTGGCGGCACCCGACCACGGTGCACACGATTATTCGAATATCAAAATTACTATCCGAATACCACCACAACTAACAAATATTCGGATATTCCACTATTCGGGACCAGCCCCAGTGACATTCAGTTCAGTCAAGAAAATTAATCAAATCAAAGCTTAAAATCGTGTTTTTAAATCAAAATCACTTTATTCTAGGTGGGTAATTCTAAATTTTGCCAAAAATTTACGATTTGCACTAAAGTAAAAAAAAAAGAAAAAAATGGCACTCCTGCGCAACCAAGAATTC
>OMNN01082167.1:0-15214 GCA_900302755.1 Chromis chromis | reverse complement strand
ACATGAATACTGTGTCAGAGCCCCCTCTAGACTCTTTCTCCAACTAAAATAAATATGTCTGTTGTATTTAATTGTTTAGCTGGGAATATTCAAAGATATTGAGAAATAAAAATAATGTAGAATTCAGGCTCAGAAAGTGTTAAAAGTGTGTTAATTAAGTTTGTGTTTGTTACCATTTTAGTGCAATGTCTTATTCAGTGACCTGTTCCATCTGTCAGAATCACACATTGCAGAAAAGAATTAGTAAAAGTTTCCTCCGCTGCCAAAAGTATCTCTTTATTCAGTAGCAGATTTTTATTCTTTGACTTGTTGCTCTGTTAATAAGACTCTATAACGCCATGAGTAATGCTATCATATGTTAATGGATTTATGAATAAAACTCACCTGAAAATTACCAACAAGAATTAGACAAGAAACAGCAACAAAACTGTGGAAACAAACTACGAATGTAGATCATATTTGTGTAACTGTTTCATGTATTTACGCAAGATTGATTGGATTCAACACGTTTTTCTGAGGATGTACAAACACAATGTCACCATCTGATCACTGGGGGCGCTGTAATCAACAAAAAGTTGATTTTCCTAACACCATTTAATGCATCGGCCTTAGAAAAGTGGTTGTTGTGTCTAGAAATATCTTAGAAGATGCCAAGGGTGGAACCTAACATCATATGATCTCAACCAAATTCATGTGGCCGCTATATTGCATCTAACCAATGCCAGTGACCACAAACATTATCAAATCTTTATTAAATTTGGCACAGATCATCTTCAGAAAAATCCTCACAAAATTTATCAGATGGATTTTTAATTTTCACAACCATTTGTCAGTTATGGCCCATTGAATTTGGTGACAAAGCCACCAAAGAGGAATTGACTAGTCTGACTCACCAAATGTAGACCACGGGTATAATCCTTTCTGTATCTGCATGTTACTAAAATCCACTTTACCACCGGAGACAACACCAAAAATCTCCAGGTTAGCAATCTACACAAAAATTCAAGTTTTGCTGAAGGTTTGTATCATGAAGTGATGCAGCCCTGATAGTTTTTTCAGTTAATTAACAATTTTAATGATTTTAACCCCTTCATGCAAATGTACCACCAAAACAATTCCCCTTGTCACTATTTTGAGGAAATGCATCCTCAGCTTAGCTTCGCCCAATTTGATTGTGATTGACTGAAAGAAGTACAAACAAGTCATAGTGTTTTTCTCTTCCCCAATAGCAGAATGACAATGAGGTGCAGTCAGACCATTCTGTACTGTCAAATGGGTTGGCTAAGTGAGACTTAGAAGTGGCAGCATTCACAATATTCTCAGAAAATGTCAGGCTCTACTGAAAAGTGTACCACAAGTTTGCATCAGATAGAAACACTTAGTATAAGTACCTCAGAAATCTTCTTAGGCACAAGTTTTCAGTAAATGTATTTTATTAAAAAAAAGGTGTTTTTTTCCTATCCATTTCCAGCACAGTACTGCCAAACTTAATCAAAGCACCTTCTGTCCACATTTCAGATTAAGGTGGGACTGTGCTGTTCTGGGAGAGCAGATCATTTCCTCCCCCACATGGATCTTAACAGAATGTGTGTGAGCGTTGAAGAAGATGACTCCAAAACCCACAATATGTTGAAAGTTAACCCACAGTTATCAGCCAAGAACAGTATCTGTGCTACTGGATAGGTGTGGGATCTTGAAGAAAAAATGTCTGGATAATTTCATGTGAATAGACCAAAAGTACAATATGATGCTCTCACTTCTTCTCTCTTTGATTCGAATGAGAGTAAAGGGAAAGTGAAATGAAGATCTACGAAGGGGGAATCTCTCTTCCAGGACAGGAATACATATAAAAGGTTCCCTATGTAGTGATCAGACACATGTGGAGGAGGTAGAAGTACAATACGGAGAGAGAGAGAGAGAGAGAGAGAGACTGGCTATATTAAAAAGTACAAAGATATAGTTTAATTAAAAAGCAGAAGAGTTTCCGGCAGAGTGCAAAAGGCTTCCCATTCTTTCCCAGATTCTAATATATGACAGTGCCTTTAATGTTGGAGCCAAATATAGCATTTGATGGAGAGACATTAAAAGGTGTTTTTTTATCTGCCGAAGGTCACCTCAAGGAAGGGAAAGTCCCACTGAGACGGGTCATTCACAAGACAGGAACCTGATTCATTACTGCTCTGCTGCTTCGGAGACTTTCACGGGGGGAAGACGGACCGAGCGGGGGTCTTTAAATAATGAGATAAACACACAAAAAAAATATTCAAAAAGCACACGCAATTAAAAAGTCTAAAGTTTAATTTCCTCACTTTCTCAGATGACTTGGCATATCACTTAAAAATTAAAGCATAAAGCGGAGCTCATTATCCCTTTACACATACAGCATTTGTTGCAGGTCACTAATTAATCTCCATTACCTCCCAACGAGCAAAACAGCTGTAATTATGGCCCACAAATATTGATTAATAAACTGTGTACATAAAAATGGACAGAAGCAGACAAGGACTCACTTCAAGGTTTATTTACCTCTGCTTTTTTTGTTTGTTTTTTTGTTTGTTTGTTTGGCCTGTTTATTATGCAAATTGCAGCTAATCCTTTTTGCCCTTGATGCACGGTGGAGTCCTGCATGGACGTGTTTTTACTAATGATTGTTGGAATTAATCTGGATTAATGTTACCTTTATCATAAACTGTCTGTATGGCAGCATTTCCCACGTCGATACTCTGTCCGTGGGAAGTCAGCGTGAGAGGCAGGATCTCGGATTCTGCACTGGATTTTGGGCTTTCAAACGTCCAAATTTGAATATTCATACTTTTTCCTCGTTAGCTTTTACCTTCTAGTTGGACAGAGTTGTAGGAGGAGCTGGTGTGCTCGAGTTGCAGTGAGTTGGGAGAGATGGAAACTACATAGATCTGCAGTGTAGAATTCCATATAAGCAAATTTTAAGATAGGAAGTGATCATTTTATCTGAAAAAACCCCAAAAATATGTAATTTTGATACACATAAATTAGTTTTTAGGGGTTTAATCAATGACTGGAGAGTGATTTTCAGGCTTATGCTTATTATTCTTATTATTATCTTATTCTTAATGTCTTTACATAGAAATCAAAACATGATTTTATATTTTTCTTGATCTGTATTATCTTCCTGGCAGTGTGCCAAAACATCATTTGGATCAACATGTTGGAGATTTAAGTTCAAGAAAATTTGCAAGATGTGAAAAATGCAGTGTTTTGGAGTCTAGTTAGACATATTTTTAAGGGACAGTATTGTGCCAAAATACCAAAACCGGAGGATTTTGCTGAAGTTCAGTGACAATAGAGAAAAAGATAATGTAGGTACTTACACCGATAAGCCACAACATTATGACCACTGACAGGTGAAGTGAATAACATTGATCATATTGGTACTATGTGGTGTTCTCCTGGAAAACCTTGGATTTTGGCATCCATGTTGATGAGACTTAGACGCCCAAATGTCCCAGAACAAGCACACTCCCTCTTGCAAATGGAAATCCCAAATGTCACTGGCCTACCCCCGCAGGAAAATGCACCCCACCACATAGCAAAAACATCAAAAAATCAGGAACATCTTGAGGAACATGACAATGGCCCAAGATATTGATTTGACCTCCAAACTTCCTAGAAGCCATTCTGATCAAGCATCAACAGGATGCAGAGGAACAAGTTTGATTGACAGAGGCCCCACTGCACAAGCCAGAGTACCCAAAGGATCCACGGCCAACGTCCTGGTGCCAGATCCCATAGGATCCCTGAGAGGTCCTCTTGTCCATGCCCAGTGGTTCAGAGCATTTTTGACAACATAAGGGGGACCAACACAATATTAGGCAGGTGGTCATAATGTTATGCCTGATCGGTCTACATACTGAGGTGTACAAACCAACACAAAGTTATTATGGTCATAAAGAAGAAACATATGTACTGTATATACTTATAAAATAGAATTATACAGTATCTATCTATGTGCACAGAGTGATGACCAAATTTAACAGCACGCAAGAACAACTTCTACAAAATGTGCTCCTGGACTATGTCACTTTTCCAAACCTCAATGGTTTTATATACTCGCCCCATTTAATTTAGCTGATGAATATTCCACAGTTAAAGTGTCTCGCAGACAATGAGCCCACCGGAGTATTGATAAAGAATGAGGGGGGCTGCCACCTCAGTGCGAGCGATTTCTCCGCCGCCGCACAACCAGTGAGCCGCGGACACTTCTGATGGAGAATCATATTTCAAGAAGAGTCATCAATTAAAAGCGGCAGTGCCGGGTTTCAAATCAACCGGTAACTTATCAGACTGGAGGGAAGGGTTGACAAGACAAACGTTTCTTAGCTGGATGACGATCCCACATCATGTAAAAATAAGCGACCAGTAAATTTAGATTTTTATGCACATAAAGTACAATTTGGGGGAGTTAGCTTTCTCATACGGTTGATAATTCAATCTGCAGGATGAAAAAGCGCTATTCCTCCAGACCCTGACAAGTGTGTGTACAATATCTCGTACACTATATAGTGACAAAACATAAACTGAGGTCAGATGAGCTGCTTGTCCTTCCACTCAGCTTTATTTCTCTTATTTTCTGCCTGTAACTCACTGCTTTTTCTCTCCATAATTCTTAGAAATACTGCACCGAGTTCCACTGCAGAAGTTCAGACTCATGACCTCAGTACTTTTTAAATCTTTTATTCAGTAATATTGTTGTAATATACGGCACAGTGCAAACATTTAACACGCTAAATGGATTTTAAACATCATGCAATGAATAATTTATTTGTCAGAAAGACAAAAAAACTCTCTTGAACCCTTTGACTTTAGAACCAGTTCTCCTCGGTGCACTTGTATACAGTTTTCAAGGTATTTGGCAGGTAGGTTGTTGAGGAGAACCTGCCAGAGTTCTTGTGTGGATTTAGGATGTCTCAGTGTCTCATAATCCTAAAGTGACTCCATGATGTTGAGATCAGGGCTCAGTGTGGGGCAGACCATCTGCTGCAGGACTTCTCATGGCTGGAGATAATTCTTTATGACTCTGGGTTCAGGTTCGGGGACAGCATTGTGGAAAATATTCGGCATTATCTGTATTATCTGTAACTGTTTGCACTGACTTATACTGAAGAGTCATTGGCTTGTCAGGACAAATAACCTTTCTTTAATGTTGCATCCTCTTGACGTTGTTATTTCCCAAAACTCGAGTCACTCATAGATCACCTAACATCCAAACAGTTTCAACATTCTTTCCGAATGACTGCCATATTCAAGTTACAGATTCAAGGCTGATGATCCTGTAACTTCTTGTGCTTCTTCCCCGTCATACTCCTTATCAGAAATACTGCCATATTGCCACTTCTCAGCATTGGTGAATACAGTTTTATCATTATCTACTTGCCTGAAATATTGAAGTAGGACCTAAAAATAAATGGGAACTATCATTTAAGGAAGTTTTAATCAATAAAGAGTGTGAGTTTTCCTTAAGTATGTCCCCTCATACAGCTTAGATATACATGGCTTCCTCTATTTTTTGGGTTAAGAACACACTGAAGCCCAGAAAACCTCCTTACTGTTCATCATACCAGTAGCTGTAACGGCTGTGCTAATGCGAGATATCTCACTAAATTGGAACCTGTCGGTTTCACCTCATTGTATCTAACCTAAACACGCTCGCTGTTGCCATGGCGTCCCCTAATTAAAGTGTTCCTGTTATCCTCATGGAAGTGACACTAAGCATCAGAGGTATTATGTCGAGCACCGACAGTAATGAAGCTGCCACCGTCTTGCCTCATAGTCGACAAATTGATTGGCTAAGAGAGAAAAAAGCGAAAGCGCGCGACGTGTCAAAAGGTCACCCGGAAGGCCGTCGGAGCCGCGGAACGTTGCGTGTCTGCACGCACCGGCTCATGCTAATTTAGGTTCAGTAGGTGCTCTGTCACAACAGGCAACAATGACTTGTCGGTAGGGAGTGGCTGCAGGACGACGCAGCTGTTACAACACGACGCACTGAGGCAAACTGTTGCTGCAGACTGTGTACTGACGCATCTAATGGATGCAGTCAGTGTCTTTAGGGGCACAATAATACCGTAGATCTTAACTGCATCTCACAGGTTCACAGTTTATCTTTATTTTGCCTCCTGAGTTTTTATGCAAGTGACTGTCAGATTCCTATTCAGCTCCACCACAATCTTTATGTCTTCTGTGTTTGACTGGCAGGACAACAACTCACCAGCACATAAAACAAGCAGACAAACATAATACAACATGTATTCACTGAAATGGGTTATTTCAATCATGTTGCACACCATAAGTCACTCTATCAACGTTCCTTAATCAGGAGTATTTGCTCTATACGATGTATAAGTGACACAGGATATGTGGTCAAACAAGAAAGTCAAGTTGTCATCCTCCAAAAAATTCATCTTTTGTAGACAGTAGCAGGATTTTCTTCTTTGATATAACATTTAACATGTACTTACCGTATATATTTAATTGATTTCTAATTATATTCTGCATTGTAAAGTGGCTTCTATCATTTAATTTAGTCTATAGTTTTGTAAACAAACTGAGAGTGTTAATTAAAAAAAGATGTAATTATAACAAATGCTAAAGTTCAAAGAGTTAATACTTTTTTCAGGCTTCACAATTCTACTTTTAATTAAATTTCTAGCAAAAGATTTCTCTCACTCACACTTTTAGTCGCATTAGTTTAAAAGTTTGTGTTAAATCACAGTTTACAGCTTAAAGTTTAGCATAACTGAAAATAAATATAAGCAGAAGGGAAATTACTTTTTCTCCACCTGATAGTTTGCTCAGTCACTTTTATTTATTTGTGGTAACTTAAGTGAAGGAAATTGTAATGTATCAAATTCAAAGCCTTCACAGCGGTAAAACTAACATTTTTGTGCAATTCCATGGAAGGTGGTGGATGGTTTAGTAGTAAAACTTGCTAGAAAAGTCAGTTTGAAAGCAATTAATTAAGTATAATTCTACCTAATTACTAAAGGTGGACAGTGTTTGTGGATCTGTCTATGATTGATACACATCTATCCATCCATCTATCACTGATAGAAAGATTGATACACAGATGATAGATATATATGTATTGATAATGTCAATCTATCCATCTCTTTCCATCCATGATAGATGATGGATATATAGGAATCTGTGGGCATCTGTCACGTACATTATGGATGAATGAACAGGTATCCATACAGGTCCAAACATCCATCATCTATTGGTGTATTATCAATGAATATTCAAATAGATGGAATGATCGATGTAGATGAAGCACATTCACAATACGTTTCAAATCTACACATCAAAATATATATGACTGTGTCAAACACACTTATATTTTTGTCTACAAGGTAGGAAGCAGATATGAAAACCATGCATTAAAAAGACAACACTGCTTGGGAGCCACACGTTCAGTCTGATGGGAATAAAAAAGCTATGAGAATTATGTGCTTTTATTTTGATATCTCTGTACTCTTTTGGTGGCCTAGTTGTAACACAGTGTTACGCCAAATCCCACCATGTGGAGTTTATTCCCAAGCCTAGCTGACACATTCTAGTTGGTTACGAGCTTCAAAACAGTGATATGTTCTAGACAACAAGATGGTTGGATTCAGAATCTGATATGCAGAGTTATTTAATTGAAAAATAGGAGAAAACATGCGGCCTAAACACTTTGCCATTAATCTCCACAAATACAAGTCAAAATACTATCAAAATTAGCAGGAATGTGGTAAACTGTGGAGCTACGTAAATGCAGTGTTACATTTAACCCTATTTTAGGATATGTCTTGCGAAGTTCGAAAAGTAATATTACAGACGTGAATGAAAAACTGGAAAAAGTACACGAAAACCTCAAAAATAACTTCATTACAGTAACAGGAGTTACTGCGTAGCGAAACAATGAAAAGCAAACTAGTCTGACTTCTGCATCTTCAGCATCTGACTCCTCATGTGGTTTTCCTTTATAATAAACTCCTTTAAATCATATATTCAAATGTCTTTAATTAAAAGATGAATTTATTGTGGTTTTGCGACTTCTGGCTCAGAGCCGGATTTTTTTGCTTTCCCGCTTCATTGACTCTGTATTTAGACCCACACTGTTTGCCTTTGTGCTGCAGAACTAACAGAGGAGCATTTAATTAAGTTGCAGAATTGACATAATAGGGGAATGAAGAGGAGTTTTTAAAACTTTTCTTTACTCTGTGGAGCTTCATATGTGGGAGCTCTTCTTTCTGCAGCCTGTGGTGGTGAGAGGATGGATGTGCCTTCTGGAGCATCCCTCAACGTTTTCCGAAAAAAAGAGAAAAAAAAGACAACCCAAAAATATCTGATCTAAGTTGTGGTAACATTTCCTGCACCGTGGCTCCCCCTCGCCAAAAGAAAAACTCCCCCAAGGCGCCTATTGGCTCTGCGCTTTGGTGACGTTTTCTCGTCCGCGCTCCTATTGGCTGATCCCTCCGCTCGTCTGCTTGACTGACAGCAGCGGAGCCTCAGTCTCCTCCCAGCGGCAGCAGACGCTATTTGAGTGGGGACCAGCGGATTGTTGTACATAGAGCCGGTTTAGTGTCGTCAATGGGAAGCACGCGAGACGGTGGCAAAGCGAGTTACGGTCTAGATTGAAATCCGCAGCTGCACCATGCTCTCCACGTCTATTCCGTGTCTGTGGATTACGCTTTGCCTTCATTTATGCTGTTATGTGGACAGCGGGGAAGCACAGGACGCGAAGGAAGGTAAGTTCTTAAAGTTTGGACTCTTCTTCCATCCTGTCGCATATTGGAGACATCCTCCACAATCCACAGCGATGCGTCTAAACCCAGCAGACAGCGTCCCGACTTTATTTTACGCTTTATTCTCTGTGATTTGAAATTTAAAAAAAAATGTTGGATGTCAGATGGAGCCGGACTTGAGGGAATGACAGCGCTGTCTGGCTGTTTTTTTTTTTTTGCGAGCGACCTCTCGGTGTTTTTACGCACGGCGGTTAAACGCCGTAGGACGCGGATTAGACGCAGAAGCTCCCGTTTTTTTTTAAACTTCACTCCAGCGCCAGTGCGCAATCGGCACAATTAGCCCGCTCGCCATAGATTAACAATCTATCAGGACAAACTAGGTAATATGAGGGGATCGATCGTTCCACAGCAGCGAGTGCGCCCGTCCATCAGGACGCAGTTTCGGAGGGCTGTTTTCCTCCAAAGTGGCCTCGGCTCTGACAGTCCTGTCTGATGTTGTTTCTTGGAAGGAAAATACAGCAGACTGATGCGGAGCCGTGTTCTGACGCGCAACTTGATCAGAATCAAGGCAATAAAAGCCCCTAAAATAAGAGAGGGTTTATGTAACTCCAAAGCAGCTGGGGAATGGGCACCTTTAATTGATGCCATTTGGTAAATTAAGGAAATTGGTGCATGCGTAAAAACAGAAATTCACTTTGCAGGTATTGATTCCCACCACCAAAAACTCGTACAGTATAATATCGGAGCGCGGTGCGGATGCTAGTGTGAATTGTAATTCCTTGGTGTTTATATGCGGATTTTCCATATGACACAGTGTCCTGTAAAAAATATAACCGGAGCGTTATTATAGTTGTTATTTTATTTCCTTTTTCACGGCGATGAGTCCTGGCTGCTGCTTCTCCTTCCCATGATGGAACTGTCTGATAATATTAAACACAATTTCAACAACTTCCTTCCATTTTTATGAAAGCCGCCGCGGTGCCGCTTTGCGCTCTCGCACGCGTCCAGACCATAAAGCAGGCTGCCTTGACAGTTTCTCCACCGCTGATTTCAATTGCAAGCGAAGCCGCACGTTGCAGACGGTCTCACTGTAGTTTTGTGGCAGAAAATATCCTTCATTTTTTGAGCAGGTGTCTGCGCGTCGCTGGTGGAAGCAGCTGCTTTGACCTTAACGCAACAACTTCCACTCCAAAAACGAGTTTTAAAACACGCCGAATGATAAATTAAACGCGCGTAAAACCTCATGCGCAATGACGCCTGGCACATTCTAATATGTTTTCCACACTATTTATTTCTTCTTTATACGCGGTACCAGTGTCTTTATCCGTCTCCTAAAAAGTTCCCCCGCAGACATGAGGACCTGTCTGCTGCAGTGTGTACGTCCTTATTGCATGTTTTCGTTTTAGCTGCTGCTGGCAGAAATTAGGTCACAGGTATATGCGCTATAGATATAGATGTGTGGCCTGTCAGTAATTCCGAGGCCCGGTGCCCCGGTGAGATTTAACCACCTGCCTCTTGGTTTCCTGTCACTAGTGATTCTGCTGGACTCCAAGGCACAGCAGACAGAACTGGAGTGGATCTCCTATCCTCCCAATGGGGTAAGTCTGCAGAATCTCTGCATCGCCTGCATGGATATGTACTCCATATCTGTAGATTCCCCCCCTTCTCTCTGTGATGTCTCATATTTGTGATGGGAATAACAATATTTAAAGGACACATCCACACAGACCTGTGGTGCTATATTCCTCTGCTGACAAAAGTCTGACCAGGAGAACAAGATAAAGGATGCAAAAGAGACTGTTTCTGCATCTAAACTCTCTCGGCTTTTGACATTCAGAGCACAAAAGGCCTTAAGCAAACCTCTTCCAACTTGCTGGTCTGATTAAAAGCAGGCAGTGAGAAAGTTTTTAAATAAATAATGTGAGCACAAGCAGATAAACTGAGCACAATCATTCTTTAAAAGATGTGTTTGTGCGATAAAAAATGCAATCTGCCTCCCTTCTCCGCTGTTTATTGTACACAGCACTGACTGAAATGACAGTATTTCATATAGCGGTGTCATATTCATTACAGAGTAATCATCTCCAGTTTAGGTTTGATTGCCAATCATTAGATGTATATCTCTGTTTGATGGTGTTCAGGTTTAAATTTGTTCCCTTATATGTGCATTCACTTACAAATGTATGTCATCTTGTTTCAGTGGGAAGAGATCAGTGGCTTGGATGAGAACTATACGCCCATCCGCACATACCAAGTTTGCCAAGTCATGGAGCCCAATCAGAATAACTGGCTTCGGACTAACTGGATAGAGAAGGGCGATGCCCAGAGAATTTTTGTGGAACTGAAGTTCACCTTGAGGGATTGTAACAGCCTACCCGGTGTGGTGGGCACTTGCAAGGAGACGTTCAACTTGTATTACCAGGAAACGGATTCGGAGGTGGGCAGGAGCTTAAGGGAGAACCAGTATGTGAAAATTGACACGATCGCTGCAGATGAAAGCTTCACCCAGGGCGACCTGGGCGAGAGAAAGATGAAGCTGAATACAGAAGTGCGCATAATTGGCCCCCTGTCCAGGCGAGGCTTCTACCTGGCCTTCCAGGATGTAGGGGCGTGTATTGCCCTGGTCTCTGTCAAAGTTTATTACAAGAAGTGTTGGTCTATCATCGAGAACCTGGCCACGTTCCCAGACACCGTGACGGGATCAGAGTTCTCCTCGCTGGTGGAGGTCGAGGGCATGTGCGTGAGCGACGCCGAGGAGGAGGCCGACAACTCGCCCAAGATGCACTGCAGCGCTGAGGGGGAATGGCTGGTGCCCATTGGGAAATGTATATGCAAAGCTGGATTTCATCAGAAAGGAGACGCGTGTGAACGTGAGTGCCTTTACTTTTTAAATTATGTTTTTAGGAGTCATTTTATTCACTTATCGGGTATTCCAAGAGCTGTTTCTTGTCTAGAAATTAGTCAGCTGCTTCCTGGATTCCACACAACAAAAAGGTGTGCCAAGACAAAAAAAAAAAAAACAGGCTATAAACTGGGGAGCATTTGTGATTTGATTATGCAAAGCAGGTGAATGACAATTTAGACACCAGTAGCTGAATAGTTGGTTGGCAAATGGGATTAAAGTGGCTGATTTGACAGCAGTAAAGTTGGATAAAATATTAAGGCCAGACATCTTCAGTGTAATAATTGGATTTGCTGTTAATTGATTATGAGGCTCTTAATTTATCTGCATGATTCTGTTGGCACTGGGATTAAATAATAACTTGAATTTAGCTGCTCGGCTCAAACACTCCTTCTCTTTCTAACTGGCTGGGAGCCAAGACAATCACCAGCAGAATACACAGGTCTCGAGGAAGTCCAGCCAGTCTTTCGGTGTCTCTCTGCCCCGGCCAAATGACCCTGACAGAGAGGGAAAACAAATAGCCGTTGCACTGTGGCGTTTAGACCTCAGGATATTTATGAAGGCGCGTAACAGGAAGAGTTCGCTCTTTGCGTTATTGTGGTGCTGGATTGTGCCATTACAATTAACAATAATATGCTTTCTGTCACTCCTAATGCCCAAAGGATTATTTTCAGTGGCCACCTGACTCGAACGATACAAATCACTGTGGATTAAAAGGGGGTGACTTAGGTCACAGAACTTAAGTGGCCTGGCTTGTCAGCCAAGCCTTGTTTTTTTTTTCTTCTTCTTCTTTTGCAAAGTGGCCAACCTCAATCTAAGCAGCTTATAAGGAGCAGCAGCCAGTAATAAGTGAACGGAATGCGTCTAAGAACAAATTAGTGTCCCTGGCAGACAAGCTTTTATGCCACGCTGTCATCCATTAGGGACCCCTCTGAGGGAGGTGTGTTAATGAAATATATTAGGCCATGTAATTTAGAGCAACACAGCCTGCCTCAAGTTGTGCCATGTCTCTAATGTTAGCAGGCTATCGCTGATTCAACCCCACGGAGCTCCGTCTTATTGTTTTTGTTGTTTTAATATGCATAGATGTAAGATCCAGTTGTGCCCTCAGGTTGAAAGAAAGCCCACGATTTATTTCCACAGGGAGAGCGATGCAGCATAACAACCAATGGCTCCGGCTTGTCAGAGTAATTTTAGCCACCTTTTCTTATTGTGTCTCGGTGCAAAGCCCTCGGAACAGACGACTATTGCATGTCTCTATTAATTAATCTGTTTATGTGTCAACTAAAACAAACACACGCGTGGATATGGGCAGCAGCACAATGAGTGTGCGCTCAGGTTGTTTAAAGCCTGAGGAAGGAGGCTCCTTAATGTGTATGTGGATCAAATTCCAGTCTTGACACTGCACTTTTATGAGCTTTATCTCCACCGAGGCATGAGAAGCTTTTGTATTAAGGGGTAGTTAATCTAAATAAAATGAGAATCACGGTGCACCATCAGCACTTCTTCCACTGGCTCCACTGACATCAAATTGTCCATTCAGTAGTTTCCCCCAGAACAATCTAAAAGCTATTCAAAGTATTTCTATCAGCTGCACAGCAGAGCAATAAGTCCAAGTGTGTGTGACCGTTAAAAAAAAGAAAAAAAGAAGAGAGATCCTGTCTAGTGGACCTCGGAGTACCTTGTCTTAGTGCTGTAAAATACATCTACATCATGTTTCAGCTCAGGGGGGTTTTCTCTAACGATACCTCGTGGTTTGAGCTGTACCTTCGCTGTAAAGGTTCAATATGCTTAAAATTAAATAATGCGACATATGGGCCAAAGTGGGGAGACAGAGAATGTCACAAATGAAGATAAGCGGACTCTTTAGAAAGTCTCTTCTCTAATGCATTTTTAGTACTCAGGAATAGTGATAAAAGAAAAAGAGAGATGTTCAAACTGTACTTTCCCTTTGTGACACAGCTGACAGCTGAAGGATCATGTTTGATTTGGAAATTTACAAAAAATTCTTGCTCATTCAACTGATTCTGTTCAGCAGATCCAAAAGGTACTTTGTCTAAAGGATTTAGAAATGTGTGACTTCCCCACTGAGGGTGCAGATTTAATCGAGTATTAATCATGATTTCCATATATTTTAATCTATGTGATCAGCTGCGATTTTGAAATAAATAGAAAACTCTACACATAGCAGACTCCGCACATCAAAAGCAGCAGATTTAGATAAAATCACTTGGTCTCAACTTGGGAAAATCTAAATCAGAACTCCTTTCTTCACTCTTTCCATGTAAGTTCTTGTCACACACCTCTTAAGTTAAGTTGCATGTGCTGCAGTAACCGAATGCGGAGACTAGAGGCTTCCCTGTGCACATCTGCTCAGCTAATGTCTAAAGTTACCTGTAAAAGAGTATTTAGCAAGCATCTGTGAATTATTTATTGGTAAGCAGATGTTCAGCAAGTGAGGCACTCTGGGTACACATATATATATTCCCTCAACAACACTGTGTTCAGGTGAAGAAGATTCTCGTTTTCGGTCTTACTTTAGTACAAAGATTTGAACGTTAGCAGGACTGTAGTGCAATACGGAAGTAAGAAATCTGTGCTCTATTTTTTTAAAATGTTAAAGCACAAAAGAAATGCTTTGTGCCTAAAATGAATGACTAATCGTGACGAATAATCCTGATTGTCATTTGGGACATAATCCGCAAAACAAGTACATGGTAATTTAACCCTTTAAACTTATTTTTGTTGATTTATTCTGCTGACATGATCTGAAGTTGTTTGTCTCTTCCGGATTTTCGACAACTGAAAGGTGATTTTTAGATGCAATACATAAAAAACTCTGCACATGGTAGACTTCGCACATTGAAAGCAGCAGATGTAGATAAAATCACTTGGTTTCAACTTGGGGAAATCTAACATTAGAACCCCTCTTATCACTCTTTTCAAGTAAGTTCTTTTCACACACCTTTTTAAGTTGCATGTGTTGCATTAACTGAATGGGGAGACTAGAGACTTCTAAAGACTAAAAGTTCTACAGTTACCTGCAACAGAAGTATTTAGTGATCATCCGCAAATTATTTAATGTGAAAGTGCAATAAAATGCTTTGTCCCTAAAATTAATAAATAATCGTGACAAATAATCCTGATTATCATTTCCGCAACCACTACATGGTTATTTTAACCCTTTAAACATTTGTGTTGACTTGATCTAAAGTTTTCATATCTTAAGGACTTCTGACAACGGAAAGGTGATTTTAGATGCAATTCTATCATTTTACAAGCAGTTATTGTGAAGCAAACTGACTTCTTATAGTAGTCCTTAACTGGCCTATTCCATGTACTGTTCTATGATTATAACATAGACACTATACAACCGGGGGTGGCGGGTGGGTGCAGGTGGAGTAAGCGAGTCGAGCTGTCAGTCATGTCATTTGAGCAGCCCCCTGTGTGGATGCAAAAGGCCTTCTCCCCAAACTTGTTGTGATCCACTCATTCATCACCGTCAGTAAAGAGGGACCCCTTGTCTTTCACTCCTACCCACTCCTACCCCCCC
>OMNN01082166.1:0-20894 GCA_900302755.1 Chromis chromis | reverse complement strand
ATTTTATTGAGGTCAATTTTTTTAGATCCTTTAAAACAAACTAACCACGAGAGCCAGTGACTGTTTTAATATTGGCCTCGTGAAAAATTCAAAATGAAATCCTTAAATATAAGACACTGCTTTGATATTTATTAATCAAATTAATTTACGTTGTGTGACTGAATATCGCTTATTTTTTGTATGAACTTGTAGCTTGAATTATTTTTGTAATTAAATAAATAGTAAACACTGCACATCGCACACGATAGGCATGACATATAATTTTATCTTACACTGTAAATATGATTGTACTGTAGTATATTACACGTGTGGATTTAATTACTGCGTCAACATTTCATTTAAATCGTTATTGATGAGCATCTTTGTAATTTATATTAAATGTTGCATAAAAAACATTTATAAGATCGCTTAAAAAACATGAATGAAAAAGAAGAACATTTCGTGTTAAAATGAAAACGCTCATCCAAATAAAAATGAATCGCGCCGCACTAGAAAATATTAAACCGATAAATCATGAATGACAATTCAGTGCAAGTATTTCTTACATATATCTATTTGTTCATAATCATTTTTATGACCCTTTTGACGAAGAAGAGTTTGTTTACTAGACAAAAGTTGAGCCATTTTCTCTACCAGGATTTACTGTACGCTGTGAGTTCAGACTCCCTTTTCTACAAGCTACATTACAGTTCCTCTCTTTCGCCAGAGCCTACACCTAAAATGGACGCTGATGGCTTTGAGTTATCGATGGCTAGGACCAGCTAAGGGTCACAGCTGTGCAGTTGTGCTCTCAGAAGAGAAAAGGCAAATGGATCCATCTTTGGCAGACTGCCAGGAGACTTCTTAAAATACAGTGAAGGCCTTGATTTAAAATAAGCCACACCATGTCAAAAGGAAACTGCGTCATTACGCAGCAACGGCTGGCGAGATAAACAACCCGCCATTTACAGCAGACGATGGCAGGTGCTGCTGTTGTACAGAGCAATGCTTTGAAATATGCTCACATTCTCCTCTATATGTGCACAGAAATAACCCAAGAAATCTTTCCATTATAGCTCAGGAAGCATTAGAGTCTAGATGAAAGCCTGTTTTCCCCAGACATCATGATGACGTTAGACCTCGTGACTGCACTGTGGGTGGAGACAATGATTCAATAGAAAAACAGGATGGAGATTCAGAGCCCTTCTCGCATCAGCATTTTCCGGCTAAGCCTCAAGTGAAAGTTACGAGATCCATATCCATGATTATCTTATGAAGAGATCAAAAATCTGTGTTAATAAAAAATGATTGCTGCTCAGGAATGAATGACAGCAGTGAATTTGATTAGCTATTTCTCAACATCACATCATGCAGAATTGGCATTGCAGGCCAGAGCTCAACCTCTGTAAATACTGGTGTGTGCAGTGGACTGATATCTCCCTCAGGCAATCGCATTCACTCGCTGCAGCACCTTAAAGCATTCCTAGAATTGCTTTTCTCAACTTTAAACGTGCCCAAATGTGCTGTAATGAACAGGTCAACACAGATCTTACCATTTGGGCGAGTACACTCCAGGGTCAAAGGCACGAAGGCATGACAGGTTGGAAGAAACCATGAATCTCCTGTGAAAATGAAAGCAAAAAGCGTCAGCAAACAACTCTGGTCTTGTAAAAGGTCAAAAACACATTAACTTGTTGCAGACACAGAAAACAAGCAGAGTAAGAAAGTGAAACGACAAGAATTTAATTTTAAAAAACTTTCATTTTCGCTTAGTTAATAACATTTGGCAACTGGCATCAAACTATTCAAACTAAGGTTATAGTCAAGAAGTTGCAATACATAAATGTTAAGTTGCAAGGGCTGCAATTATGAGTGAAACAATCTGAAAGCAAATAATTAACAGTGATACATCGTTCTAAAAAGGTTCGAGCTCTAGTTGTTTGCTATAATATTCATTTCATCAGCTGCTTTCTCATTTTAAACTCACAAATTAGGAATAATTTTGTTTTAAAGTTGCATTAAGTGATGCATCACCTTAATTTGTAAACTGCACGCAAACAGCAATGATCACACACTTATTACTGTGGTCACTATTACAAATAACAAGTGATCAATATTTTATTTTTTTCTCATTTATGACTCCATGCATAACAAAAATATTAATTTGACACACTATTACTATTTAGTTTTGTCCAACAGAAGCTAAAAACAACAAATGCTACTCACACTCTGCTTTCAAAAATCAACATTTGCTAATTCATCACTACAAAGTTATCGCAAGAGGAATTTATGACTTTAAAATTCTGCTTTACACGTATTTCTTACCTTTCTAATCGCAATTCCAATCATTTTTGTCAGACCGTGGCTCAGGTTTGGGACAGGCCTGCGAAAATACTGCATGTTTTAAGTGTGGCTGCACACTCGAGTGAAAACATCATCAACAAGCACTCAAAAACCATTAAAGAATATGACAAGAAGAGACTAAAGGAGCTGTCTGACAGCAGACGAGTATGCACTAAGTAGGTGATAATGAAGAGATCTGTCCAGGCTGGTCACTGATATGGCAAACAGATAAACATCACAGACTCAGTGAATGAAAGTAACTTGTAATGTCAGAGTGATGCTTGGGGCACTTTTAAAAGCCAAAGTTAATATTGTCTATGGCCTCAAACCAGAAAAAGGGGACTGTGTAAAGTGCACTACAGCTGCTCTGATTACTTAATGATAATAATACTGCGAATTTCATTGTTTGGTGCAACAAAATTACTTTTTAAAGCCGTTTGAAGTTAATATTCGAGGAACGTTGTGTTTCATCAGAGCTACTGAATAACTTGTTGCCATTTATAAAACTATAATTCCTGTTAAAACAGGGGATTTTGTCTTACACCATCTTGCATACCACTAGAACACAGTAATTGTGGTATTAAGATACATTTTACTGGCTTTTACTAAAGCTCAGAATTGACTCTAAAGCAAGAAAGATACAAACAGTCATAATAACACTTAAAATGTAAACTGGTGCAGATTTTTACACCCTCCGAGTAAAGCAATCTATTAGGTTTGATCACTTTTCAGTGGTATTTATTCAAAATCCACTGGGCAGTTATTTATACAAAAATATAAACGTAATTTTACACAGTCTCGAATTTCATTTTCAACATTTCATGGTAAAATAGAATTCGTGTTCACACTGTTGCCTTTTCCAGGCCTTTTCAATGCTAAGAAATACTGAGCAGTTATGAGTAATAGCTTTTATATTTCGTTACATCTCTTGTAAGATACTGCAATTACCCAAGAGACGCCCACTGTGAGTCTGTGTAGTAACTGCAAGTATATTCAAGAGTGCAGTCTTCAAAAGATGAAGGCTTTCCATACATGCAATAATAATTGATATACATACACAACTTTTATTTCAGGGTAAGGAGTCATTTAAATACAATGCAGAGAGATTGTGGTTCTTTACAGTAAATTTCTGGATATCCTGCAAGCCTTTGGCAGCGATGAATCAGACAAAATGGCTACCAAGCATCCCAACAGCAGACAGATAAGCAGCGGTAGAGAAGATAAGTCTGCAGATAAACTACCAACAAGTCAAGAATTGCGTAAAAACATTGCAACTGTTGAGCTACTGCATTGTGGTGACCCAACGTTGGTATCTAGTGATTTTTTTAAAAATCAACCAACTAACAAACGCAAAAACTTTAAGTTAGAAAAATGCACAAAAGAGTTAACGTTCAACATCCCTTCTGTGTGCTTTAAATGCTCGGGCATTTGATGTGATTTAAACGCAGCGCCATCCTTCCCATGTTTTTTTTCCCCCCTGCACATATTGATTCATATACGTCATGAGTAACAGCAATGCTTTAGCAGCCATCTTGCCCCAAAACAGCAGACACTGGAAGGAGGGAGGAAGGCTCTCCAAGTCATATGACAGCACTGTCTGCAGACAACTGCAGTGACAGAGCAAAAGCGTCTAGACGAATCTGAGGCAGCAGCAGATCAGGTACACAGGCACTGTCGCACACAACTAACTCTGATTCTACATTGTTTTTTGTTAGCAATTTTTTCTCGTTTCATATTTTTTCTTTCACTGCGGCCTTAAATTTAAATATTTGCCTTTTGCAGAGGGGAACGGTTTCAAGATTGACCCTCTTCAACCATGACAAGGCAATGTACTAAACCAAATTATAGGCAAGATTGCATATAATTTGCATATGTATAACAATCCAGCTTGGACTAGGGAGAATTTGAATAAATGTGGCACAAAATATGTAGAGTTTTCTATTTTGTGTAGCCAGATTTATAGCAAATTTTAATATTTGTGTTATATAATTCTGAACGCAGTGTTAGTGAAAGCCTATTTAATGGAAATTCGTGTGTAATATTGTTCATCAGCATGAAAAAAAAATGTTTTATTGTACTTTGGAGCTACTTGAGAGGAATTTTAAGTTGATTACTGTAATAATTTAGACTTAAAAAGACACCAAAAGCATAGAAATCATGTATTTTAAGGAGTTAATCTGTCAAACAATAACTAAATAAATCCAAAATGCATCCCCTTTGCTCACACAGTCAAAAAGTGAACACACAACTCCTGCCTTAATCTACATTGTGTACAACAACCAACCTTTCTGTGCTCTAAGCAGGCTGCCTTCTGGTTGGTGCACTCCTCTTGAACTCTAGAAAGCTGAAGGATGATCCCCTGCAGAGCATAAACAGGGACAGAAAAGAGGAAAAAAAAACTTTCATACAGGGTTCATATTACATCACTCCAAGGCCACATATGTTAGTTTACATTAATGAAAGGCACGTGTGCTTCATAAAACACATTGTTCGGGTCTTTGTAATCACAAACTGACTCGGCAGAGCAGCTGAAAGGGTTAAACAGAGAATTAAAGAGTCCCATGAAGGCAGGTTTGGCCCCTCAGGTGTATGCTAACAGGTAGCTTAAGAGCGCGTGGGGCTAATCAACAACCTCACGTCAGCAAAGGTGCGTCACCTGCGCGTGTTCCTGAAGTGGAGTGAATGAGCTAAAGTCGTCACAACAAAATAGCTAGTCTGTGGAAATTAATAAAAAATAAATTAATGGAACACAACACGCGTTATCTTTACAAACAGGCGGGCTACTTATAGTTTGTTACGTAAAACGGGACCATTTAAATCTATTAAATTGTTCCGTTTTTTATTCTTTTTTTTCGGGCAAAAACACGCAGCTAACATTCACAAATAAACACGGCTGCCTAAAAATAAAAGCTAACGTGTAGTGCTGCAGTATCCACTATATGTTTGACAACTTGCACTCCGGCGCTCGCCTTACCTGTCTGTACATAAAGAGCTGTCTGCTGATAGACTGCAGGAGAAAAAACTTTCACAGCGCTTATCTAAAAAAATATTTCGCCTCAGCGTTGCGACTCATGGGCGAAGGCGTCTGAGGAGGACGGCAGAGATTCCCCTTTTTCCAGCCGGCGGCTTCCCAGGGAACGAGCGAAGAGATGCAAAACTCCATTTCCAATTTTATCAATTTCAGACAGACTCCAGACAGTCTCCGAACGGTTACGTGCTTGGTGCTCTCGCGCGTGCACGCCGAATGGCGCGGGAAGCGATGATAACAGATCCAGAGTGACAGCGCGAGCGGCCAATCGCGGAGAGGGAGTCGGATCCGGCGACCAATCAGGGCGACCGATAAGTGTAAGCCCCGCCCCTCCGCCTCCTCAGCCGTCTGTTGACAGTGCACTGAATAAAACAACAGTCTGAGTTAAGCAGTTCATTGCACTGAGATGTGGGTCACTGACTGCAACCTATTCACTGTGGGAAAATGGCAGGGATGCAGGCTAATATGTATTACAGGGATATCATATATAATTGCCTCAGACATGCACATACATTTAGGATAACTGTACATATAAGAGATGTGTATTACGCTTTATTAATATATATGTATGTATATGTATTTATATATATATGGTGCATGACTACATACAGCTGACTGCAATTCAGCTAATTCTAGCTAGCTAGCTAGCTAGCTAGCTAGCTAGCTAGATAGATAGATAGATAGATAGATAGATAGATAGATAGATAGATAGATAGATAGATAGATAGATAGATAGATATAGTTATTAAGAAATTTTATCTTAAGATTTCCAAAAGAAAATTGCAGTTTTACCATATGCACATATGTGGTACCCACAGCTAATAATACATAAGTGCCCAATTATTTTATTTTTTGTACAATAGCAGTGCTAAAGCCATGCTAAAGCGTACATATGCTATAGAGCCGGGTGAGTATTGTTCTTAAAATAGAATAACTTGCTCCTCCGCATAATGCATGCTCACAATGGAAGCTCCACTAATCCCTTATACAGGGAAGTTGTGGGATTCAGCTACACATTCACAAATCTGCCTAAAGCAAATCTTCCTGTTAGCTTTTTTATGTATAGCCACATGGTAACTTGCCCTTATTTAGAAAATTGTTCAAACTTGGGCTCCAGATCAGTGTCAGAAGGACTCAGACAGTTAGTCTACAGCTGAAAATAATATATAGCCTATTTTTTTTTTTTTTAAAACAAACTTTCTTTCATTCACAAAATAATCTCTTGCAGGCCATTACAGTCCCATTCCACAGCTCTGGTATCACTTTCTCAAAACAGTTGCTGATCCTCATGAACAGACATCAAAACCTCATTGTCTCACGCAGAACAACTTCCAAGTTGGCATTGAAATTCTGTCAAAGTCTACACAAGGCATACAGGCAAGTTTGTTGTAAAGAACCGCTGTCCTTTGGATGGAAAATAACAAGTCTTGTCTCCTCCGGCTTTGCACCCTTTAATTTGCATTGTTATGGAAAACCGCTGGATTTGGATCGAGCACAGAATCATTGAGGTCACCATAATAGAGTGTGACAGCTCCCCTTTTCAAATCTATTTGGAAGTAAAATCAAAATTCCTGGGAAAGTGAATCCAAGAAGCATGGAAATATCTTATAAAGCTTTGGAAACAGATGTTTTGAATGGACATTTTATAAGGTGTGGATTGTATATTGATATGAATTGCACCTGCAGAGTTTGAGAAGCAGAAACATCAAGCTTTTATGAGTTTAGAAAGCATTTTACAGGCTACAAAATAAGCAAAAATGGGCCCTTGTTTTTTTTTATTTTTGTTTTTAACTTGTACACTATTAAAACTATTGGCTTGATGGCCTTCAATGCAGCAGTGCCTGCATGCAATATACAAGGTTATGTCTGTGAGGTTGCAATACTGTGTATAAATTGCAATTCATATTACTTAAAAATCGAAAAGGAAAACATATGCCAACTCGACATTTTGCCTGTTCAGTCCCAGCAGTCCATTAGAATTCACAGACTGTCTTTCACCAGGAAAGTCCCTTTACGCTTTCTCAAATTAAAAATCTCACGGCTGATCCCCTCCATCGCCCTGGCTTTCAGATATTGACCTTGTGGTGCTACAAAATAGCTTCTTCCTCACTGCGGGACCCCATAATGAGCCAATACAATGAGGCTTCAGTTCACTGCTCACCTCTCTTTGGTGTCTCTCGGGGTCTTTGTTGACGTTTGTCAGCCCAGGAGGAATTTGGGGGTTAGAATTCTGCTGTAGTCGAACGGTAGACTCAGACACCAACTTTGACTCCCAGACTTAAGCACAAAAGAGGAAAAAAATTTGCTCAGAGATAAACAGGCTTTGACCTTACAGGGAAGAAAAATCAAAGGAGTGACTTGAATAAAGATTAGGCCACATTTTGAATTTCAGCCAAAGTGACCAAGGTTTGAAAAGGGCAAGCATTTGTACATGGGCCATCTTGGCTGTCGCAATGAAATCAAAAACCAGGAATATTTCATATTTTTGGATTTTCAGGGTTTGATGGATGCACTGATCTGTTTAGTTCTGCCTAAAATGTTAAAGAAAAGTGGGGCTGATAGGAGTGAGTAAAACTCTGTCCATACAGATGTTTCACACTCATGTCATCTCAACAAAAAGCACAACACTTATGAGCCAAACCAGTCAACCCTGCATGATGATAATCCCGAACTAATGTAGTACAGAACTGAATGAAGTAGAGCTAGACTAATGTGGCTGCGTGAGGTTGAAAATGTCATTGCAAATGTGTGTGTGAACCATGCACAAACATATCAGGCCATGTATGTTTTAGAATTGTAATAACCTAAATTTAGCAGAATCTGTCTTATGAGAATCTGTATTGTCTTTTATTAGTATGATCTACCTTCTCAACTTTAATCTTGTGCGATTTGACAGCAATTGTACATTTTATCCTTATCTGCTATCTTATTCTTGTGCCCTGATGTTTTTGTTCTAATTTAATTCCTCCTTAACATCGTTAAAGCAAATTTAGTTCTAAATTTAGGGATAAACCTTTATTAATATATGAATAATTTCATAATCATTTTCTAATATTTACAGTGGAGTTCAAACGTCTGAGACCACAAGTGAAGATATGTCTATTCAGCATTTGCTTCAAATCTAATCAAATTTCTTTTTATTACAGATGATAACATCAGTTGAACAATTAAACTAAAATCTGAATATTTGATAAATGCACATGAATTTCCAGAGATCTTAGTACCCCTTTTGTTTGAAATGGAAATTTGTGCACAACCTTATAACCATTGTTATCCCAGCATGATCTGATAATGCTCCAGGAAATGTTTTGTGCAACTGAGGTAAGGCGACTATGGAGAAAAGTCCATTACAGTAAGCACTCCTTGGTCTTCTTTGGTTTTCAGGTAGTTCTTGCAGAGTTTAGATGTTTGCTTTGGGTCATAATCCTGCTGCAGAATGTTTCTCCACAGAGATGCAAACCAGAGAGAGCAATATGTCTCTAAAAAAAACTACTTCTACTACTTCTTCTTCTTGGTCAAGTTCTAGTTGATTTGGTTCTGGTGTCTAACTCTATAGCAAAACACTCCCAGATTTGAATATTCCCACCAAAATGTCTTACTGTGTGTTTTATATACTGCTGTATCATCCTCTTTTCTGTTTGTTGCCTTACATGCACTCCTCTGTTGTTGCTACAAACCTGCAACTATAGGATTCATCAGTAAATAGGACTTTCCCCCATTCATCCACTGTGAAATGTTGCTATGTCTTAGCCCACTCCAAGCATTTAGCCTTGTTTCCCCCTGGGCTTGTTTAGAGGGGAAACAAGGATGAGTAGAGGATGAGTGTCATTCTTTTGACAAGATTTTTGTTGTTTGGAGTCTTACGTTTTTTATGTTGCAAACTCAGTATCTGTTATGAAGCTGCTTTCCTACCTTTCAGTGAACAAAGCTTGATGTATTGACGTTCTGAAGGTGTGCTCACTTTTGGTCTGCCTGACAGGGCTTTGGATACAGCTAATCCAGTTTCAAGAGGGCCATGTACTGCCCCCTTAGAAACCTTCAAGGTAGCATATTTGATCATTAGAAAGCCCAGAATAACTATTTTACCTCTGATACTTTCATTTAGTTCTGATGCCATGCTCTCCACTATCACAATGTGAGTAATGCTGAGTCACCACCATATTTATAACAGGTAAACAATGGCTGCATGTTGCTTTACTTAAGCAAGCCTCTGATGAGTCAGTCAAATCTACTTGAGTGTCATCTGCATGCTACTTCAATGGAAGAGACACAACTCAGGGAAATCTGACCTTTTGTACAAAGGAGTTAACATGGTCAGCACCAATAAATTGCTTGCTGACATAGAGATAGTGCATCATTTTAAATATTTCTCATTAATTTTACATGTTGTAGCTCCATGCATGTATTTTTTCAAGATTCTAAAGTTTATTTATTTCCAGATTTACATTAAATTTGACAGATTCTCAATGTTCTCTCAGACTTTTGTACCCCATTATTTATCCCTTTAGTAACTTTATGCTTGCATATTCTGTGTTTTTGCTTATCTATAGTTTCCAGCATCATGATTATCATTTCAGCTTTGTGTGTCTGTGCTGTAGCTTTTTGTTTTTACAGGAAACATGTGGAAGTAAACTCCACTTTTCATTTCATGGCAACTATAAATTGTAAAAAAAATGGAATGATTGAGCTAAATGTTTAAAGCTGCAGGAAAAAGTAGAATGAAATATAAAAATAAGGAGAGAAAGTACATTAGAATGTAAAAATGTGTTTCCCTTTGTGTGGATGAAGCAATACAGGTTATCAAAAAAAAAAACTAATTTAAAATACCTAACTTTTATGTATGTTTTGTAAAGCAGTGTTTCCAATTGAACCTAGAAGTAGAGAAATAAACTTATAATGATATGGCAAGAGGTTGAGGTGGGAAAGTGAGAGCGCCCAGTCACCACCACTGTGGGCTCTTGAGCAAGGCCCTTAACCCCTGACTGCTCCCTGGGCGCTGCACCGCGGCAGCCCACTGCTCCTAGTATGTATAGTTAAGGTTAACTTTGAATAGGATGGGTCAAATGCAGAGAAGGAATTTCCCCAAGGGGATCAATAAAAAATTGATTATTATTATTATTATTATTATTATTATTATTATTATTATTATTATATACTTATAGATATTTTAGAATTCTAAACATATGAAGGAAATACTGTGTTATCTATAGATAAAGCACATCAGTTTCTTGATTGATAAAATCTATTAATGAGGCATGCGCATTTTTTATTCAGCTGCAAACCTTCCCCAGTTGTGCAGACTGTATTTGAGTGCACAACAGACACTTGCAATGAACTGCATGCAATCTGATGGTAAACAGAATCATAATCAGAATTCTTTTTATTGTTATTGTCCAAAAAAAGCACAACGAAATCTGAAAAAAAAACAGCCTATAAATCAGATGTGTGATGGTCAGGTAGTGTGTTTACCTGGCCTGTCAGACAGCTCGCTCTCGTGCAGCAAACCGACCGAGGGAGCTGGTGTTTCCCCACCCACAATGCATCATCGCTGCAAACACCTCTCTGCCATGTTTGTACTCTGGTCGTGGATAGAAATCATTGCCGCATTGAAGCTGTTCCGTTGCTAGTTTTATGTTTTGTGCCATCATAGTGGTGAAGTACTGACGATTAAATGCACTCTGCAGTTTTGTAGGCAGACTTTAAGCGGTACGGGCCTTGCACCATGTCGGCCAACGCGCAGGGTGAGTAATATCAGCGGATTTTGTCGACAATGCTAAGTTAGCAGTGGAGCTAAGTGAAGCTAATGCGGCTAGCTGCTGCCGAGAGCGGTTGAAAACACGGCAGCAGTGAGTAGGCCGTACGCTGGACCGCAGCTATGGTTAGCTTTACCACGGAGAAACATTAGTGAGCACCAATGGTTGACGCCAAAATAGTAAAGTGCTTAAGCCAACTGTATCCTAGCAGCTAAACTATTAAAAAGCCGGGATTACGTATTGTCGATAAGCTAAGCTAGAGGGCTAATGTTAATATCGCTTAAATATACAGTTGGTAGCTGTTGCGTTTGCTAAGATCATTAGCAAGTAAGCTAGCTACCAACTTGTGCCAAAAACGTTTCATTCGGGACTACTTAACTTCAATCCAGAGGAACGAATACGTTTTCTCTGTCACGTAACGTTACTCTTAATTTTTTAGGCAGCTTTCATTGCGCTTTCAATTTAATAATAGCTCCATAACGGCGGACGTTAGTGCTCGCATATAGCGTTAGCCTCAATAGCGCTTGTAATATTAGAAGCTAGCTAACTTTGACAGCACAAACAACCCTTCGCACAGAAAATGCTGGTCTTTGGCTAATGGTAGCTTCTTGTTAAGCACTTTAACTTAGATAACCTACTTGATATTATTCTCGTCTAATCGCCAGAGTTGGGATAAACTCAAGACTGCATGTGTATATAAAGGCACTATGACGCAGTTTGCGCGGCGTGTTTATTGCATATTGTTCTCTACATTGCTGCTGTGTTTGATTAGCATTGAGTTGTAGAAACCATGAGGAGAAACTTTGCTAGTTATAGCCAATGTCAAGTCATTAAAACTGGTGAGGTTCGTGCACCAGATCCATGGTTAGAGTTATATGCACAAAAAAGCTGGATGTTGTTTATGAAGGTGGGTCCTTCAAAGGAAGCTGGACTTCGACTCTTCCCAAATTAGCCAGTCAAAGGCTAACTAATAGTGTATTTAAGTGCAAAGTGCTAATACCACTAATACATTAGAACATACTTTACTATAAATCAGTTTATAATTTACTCAATAGCTGCAGCCCTGCCAGCTAGCTAATAATTAGTTTGGTAATAGGTCAGTATACCTCTTATTTTGGTTGGTTTCTGCCAGCAAGAATTAATATTGGAATTGACTTTAAATATTTACATCATGCTGTGGCTTTTCTCTCGGTCAAGTTTGTTCATGTGCTAAATTACCCAGCTATTCTCCTGGATCAAATGAATGATAAAACTTTTAGGTTACGTTTAGTATGCCATATCCATGCAACATTTGCCATATGAATGATTTTGGAAATACTGTCCATGTGATCCATTAAACAACTGACTGGTGCAGAATTAACTGTGGGAGTGCTGAGAGCCATATCACAGTTTGGTGTCAGCAAAAAGTGTAGTTTGAAACACCTTGCTGATAAAAACCTGAGAAGTACTCCAATTTTGCAATAAATAGATCCCTCTATTTATCAGACAAATAATGTTTAATTTCCATTTCTGGTTGCAGTGCTAGCTCACCAAAGTCAGTGAGGCTTTGGTGAGTTGTAAAACCCTTTATAGGTTTTACAATTCTACGATTTCATTTAGCAGACGCTTTTATCCAAAGCCACGTACATAGGTAGGTAGGTGGGGCAGCATTAGGGACCTTGCCTAAGGGTCCTCACTGGATACCTGCGCCCTGACCGGGATTTGAACCACTGATCTCCCATGCCAAGGTCTGGGGTGTTAGTCCAGCTGCTATCTACTATGCTATTAATGCTGCCCCGCCTACCTACCTTTGTACATCGCTTTGGATAAAAGCGTCTGCTAAAATGAAATTGTGGAATTATAGGTTTTAGCCAGTGCCAAAATGTTAAGAGTTGCCAGTTTTGTTAATTGCATTTTTTTTTTTTTTTTTAATCAATGAGGAATAGTCGGCTCCTGCAGGTTGACCCATACAGATAAACCTGTAAAAGGAATATATCCCTCATGATTGGATGCCTTTATCTCTAAAAACAATTTCAGTTTGAGAATATTGTCAACATTGTGTTATATTATACAATTTTTTTTTAGAGAATGTGTGTTGTCCTCCCTTTTTTCCTATCTGATGTGCGACCCTGCTGGAATCAAAGGTTGCCCTTTGCCGGATTTAACAGTAGCTGTGCTCCCCTGGGTAGAGCCAGTGTGACAAATGTTATGTATTGGCAAGGTTGGAAAAACCTGTTTAAACAGAGTGCATGTAAGTGTACATGATGCAAAAGATTTATTGTTGATGATCAGACAGTAGAAGATAGGAAGGCATATGCTGAGAAGACAATTTCTTGTTGAGGATTAGTTGGAACAACTACAAATCAAAAATTATCTGATAATAGGGCAGCATTATATACATGTAAAAACACAACTGTAACTCAGGACTCTGGAATTTAATCTTTGAATAGCTTTTAAATATTTGCACAGCAGCCATGAGGAAGAAATTAAAGAGTTTACCAGTTTCTACCGTGTGCTGTGCTGTTGCTACATATGCCATTTGTGAAAGGGAGTCATATTATTAATATAATTGATTGCTTTGACGAGAGTCAGTCTGTTTGTTAACACTACCTTTCTGCTGCAGATTATGACTTTGATGAATATGACAAACCCGGGGCTGAGCGGTCACGCAGGAGGAGAGGTCAAGATGATGATCTTGAGAGGTAAGTCATGGTGTCTGGCTCTCATGTCTGTGCATGAATAGTTCTGTACTGTATTTCTTTTATAGCCTGGTAAGGTAGTCAGTATCAAAACAGGATATTTTTTGTAATAAGCTCCTTCCTAAAAACATCATTATCCATAGAAAACTGCCTCATTAGCTAAGAAAATCTGCTTTTTTCAACTAATCGACAAAGCAACTTTGTGTATATTGCTTAAAAAAATGTTTTTAAATTTTTTTTTAAATTTTGATTTTGATTAGGCATTATTTTAGCCTTTGATCTGTGGTCAGTCTACAACAGCAGTCTTAAACAGCAGCAGTGATAAAAATTTGTTTTGATCTTTCTGTATATATATACATTTCTTTTGGTAACTAGAGCAACTATTAAGTTTTGACATGCATTGAAATGATTTCACTTTGGCACAATCTTAAAGGGTTTAATCCGAAATGTGTGTTACTTTTGTGGAAATTAGTTATGACATGAAATTACAAATACTACTTTTACTTTGTAATTTGCAAAAATATGGTTTTAGTTAAATATGTTTTGAATGAGAGTTCAGTGCAACTTTGCCATTTATTTAAATTATCTGTTAAAGTTTGAGACTTTTCAGACATAAGAGAGTGAAACAAAGCACTTAATTATTGCAGGTTAACATGATTCATACTCTTTGCAAATATTATCAATTATGAATATTATAAATCATTGCAAAAAATGCTTTAATGTATTCCTGCTGCTTAATATACAGTAGTCCCTCGCCATATCGCGGTCTCACTGTGTCGCGGATTTTTAAATTGTACATACCAACCAGAGCACTGTGTTCTGTATCCTGTGTATAGCATGCGTTCAGCGTCTCGCCATGTCCATTTCACATCGACGTGTGATCGCTGCGCATAGTGTTGCTCACACTCAGTGAGTGTGGGGACGGTTTATAAAGCCTTAAAATATATATAAATAATGAAATAAATATAGGGTCGCTACTTCGGGGATTTCGCCTATCTCGGAGGGTTTTGGAACCAAACCCCCGGGATAGACGAGGGAGTACTGTACTCTAAAGATCAGACTCTGAGTAAAGTTTTCATTGTATGTTATGTTATAAATTGTGATGTTGTAGCTGGACTTTAACACTTTTCCCCAAGACAATAAAGTATATCTTGTCTTATCTTAATAAAGATTTTATCTGATAATAAAATAGGGAGAGTAACAGTATTATGTAAGGCAGCACACAGTCATTTGTAAAGGAAATAACACTATCCCCTATTATCCGACTCTGCTAACTTGGTATACGTTGTCTTTTCTCCGTAAAAGTGATTTGGAAGACGAATTGCTGGAGGAGGATTGGCTGTCAGGTAAAAAGGTAAGAATAAGCAAAAACACTTCTTTTTTCACTTTTCTTTTGCTATGTCTTCATGTCTGGCACCAGAAAAGCACTTGGGGTGTGGGTATGGTTTCTTTGCTTACAAGCGGAAAAATATCATCCAAAACATTAGGTGATGGGGTTGATAGAACATTTAGAATGTATACGTGAGCGGTGGCCTTTGTAGCAGGTGGCTCCTCCACAGGGGGAATTGTTGATGTGAACCAGGAGGAAGTACAGTGGACAAAAAAGCACTTTGTTGACCTGCCCAGATTGCCTTCACCACATGGGAATAGAGCATCCTTTGGGGTTGGAGGTGGTCCCCTGCCCCCACACCTTAAACACACACACACCAACACACACACATCTGAGGAAGAGTGGAACACAATTTTAAAATATCACATCATAATGTTCCTTTATTTTTGTTTTAGAATCCCTCAGAAGTGTCAGACGAAGAGTTGAATGATGACCTTCTTCAAAGTGATGATGAAGAAATAAACATGAGGTAAGTTCATCGTCACGCAGCATTGCTACGATTTCAAGTTTCACTTTTTAGTTTAAACATATCCTTATAGTGTCATCATATTTCATTTCTGTTTTCTGGTATGTTTACTGTTTTTGTTTGTTTTCAGCGCTCAGTATGTGAGCCTCAATGCCACATACGACTTGGGCACATCCGATGACCAGCAGGTTAACTTGCAGGAAGCAGACTACACAGATGACGTTGTGCACCTGGGCGCAGAGGGCTGTGAAGAAGGGGATGTAGAGGAGGAGCATTATCAGCAAGAGGCATATACGGACGAATATAGTCAGGAACACAACACAGAGATGCCTGAAGACCAAATGGATTACACTGGAGACATGGCAGGGGGTGACGATGGCTACCAGGATGAAGTGCTAGACATCCAAATCAATGAGCCCATAGATAGTGAATTTCAAGTGAGTTCTCACATTTGCTTACTCACATGTAAACGCTTGTGCACACACAATCATGCACACACACACATCCTCCCACTCTCCTTTCTGTCCAACTCTATTGTATCCAAGAGATAATGTCAGTTTTCTTGTCTCGGTAAGGGGACAGTCAGGATTGAAAATCTATTCAGGAGAAGGAGATGTTGGTTGGCGTTTTTGGGCAGGGGAGGATTAGATTCATTATCACTTCCTGCCAGTTCATTTCTCCATCCTGCTGACAAAGTTTTGTTGACAGCTTGTTTGGCGTGAGGTAATGCTCTGCTGTCGCCTCCAAATCCCTGTGCCATTGTGACCTTGGGCCCTGTATCTTTGGGGGAGTAAGAAGCTGCTTTGTGTTGGGGAGATGTGCTGCCAATCGGCAGAGGTTAATGTGGGGGGCTTTTATCTCTGGCTTTAGACTGGATCTGATAAAGTCTCATGCAGGTGAAAAGATTATTGACCTTCCTGAGGACACTCCATACAGTTTTCTAATGATTGATGTGAGTTTCCCTTTTATTCGTTTCCCTTTCCTCTTAGCCCAGGCTAAGAGGATCAAAGATAAGACCAGATCCATGTGCAAATGTCTGTTATGGTCCATTTACTGTGGTGTGATTGTGTTTGGCACCTGACAGAGATATATTAGCCTACCTCCTTTCTCCAAATAAAGATAAGATGTTGACCTTCTTAGCACAAGTGGCTGCCTATTTTGGATTTTTGGGAGATGTCTGCAGGTGAAGATGTGTATTTGAATTATGTGCAATAACTGTTTACAAGGTCACCAACCTGCCTGACCTTGACATTTTGCTCACCATGGTATTCATTCAGCATTTTGTGGAACAGTTTAAAGGATTAAGCTGTTGTGTTCCCTTGGGGCAGCCTGTCCATCCATCTGGTTTGCTAAGAGTTTTTTTTTTTTTCTTTTCTCCGTTTATACATGCTGCTGTTGGCAGGTTAATGGAGCACAACACCAAACACCATTGTGTGACCTACAGTCTGACCTTATTTTGCAAATAGTATTTGTTAGAGGGTGTTTGCTTGGATGTTGGAATTACTAGCAAGTTCAATACCAGCTATGTGGCAAACCTTGCTTTTGGATTTTGTGGAATAAGCAAGATGTGTTTTTGGTATAGTATGAAGCAGTTGCATCATGAGTTGAACTGAAATCTTGTTATGGAATGAAAAAAAAAACGATTTGTCATCTCCCAGAATGTCTGCATTTTTGCTGCATTTTCGGCATGGAGTCATGAACTTACAGTGCGGCCAATAACGGAGTGATTTGTGAGGAGTCAGTCAATGATATTTTCACCATCACTGAAGCGGGGAGGAGTGTTTTTATCTGTGCCTGCATTTCTGTATATCATGTCAAACATTTACATCTCATTGAATTTCAAATGCTGTCAGGAATAGTAATGAAGCCTTGCTCCCACTGTTATGGTAATTTGGGTTTGGAAGGGGTGGGCTTGCCTGGTGCCTCCCCAAAATCCTCGCCATAACATTTTATTGTGTATGCTCGGTATGATTTTTGTCTTTTTTTATATAAAAAAGCTCAAATTTTATCTGACTAAACTACCAAGTACAGTATATAATCAGCCATCTTGTATTTATTGTAGCTCTTCACTTTCTAGTCTTTTATTATCTGCCTCTCATTATAACAACATTGCTTTGCATAAATTGATTTAAAAAAAAAAATTTCAATAGAAGAGATTGTTTTCCAGCAATGGCTGCAATGATCATTGCGGATCCTAATCAGAGAACCGTTAAAACTTTATCATTACGTTTTATCCTTATTATCTTAAAAGGATGATGAATACCAAACCTCCTATGGTGATGAGCGCCTTGATGAAGATGGAGTCCAACAGGAAGAGAACCCCGAGGAGGTGGGGGGTGAGGAGCAGCAGGATGAAGAAGACACCACCGAGGGACCTCACGCCTATGAGACAGAGGAGGTATGCTAAGACCCTATATTTCAGAATCTGCTGTTGAAACTGTGGTAAGCGGTACAGTTACTGTACCCGATGCAATCAAAGCTCTGTAATGTCATTTTTATTATTTATTTGTTTCCTGAAATTTTACAATGAGAAGTTGAAAATTGATTGCAACTGAAAAAGAGATTTTTAAAATATCTTTAGCTTTATTTTCTGGTACGAGTCACAGGTCATTTCCTGAAATTGAACTGTGACATTACATTTGTAAGGTAATCACCTTAACCATTTGACTATTAGGATACCACTAATTGTTAAATTTATAAAATGCTGCACCTTACCCTTTCATATATGCAGCTGTATTCAGTGAAAATAAACATGAATTTAGGATATCATGTGATGCTTTGAAAACCATGATGTGATTAAACACAAGTAAGTTAATCGACCTGAATTTGCAGACAGTTATGCCCAAAGTAAAGTGGTGAAGAAAATGTTAAAATAAGACTTCTGTTTTTTAACATCAAAAAATGTCTCCAGGGTGATAATGCAGGTCTGCCTGAAGATGAGGCAAAGGAGGAATCTGAGGAAGAAGACGAGGAAGATGAAGAGTCTGGCCGCATACGGTTCAAATCTGAGAGAAAGGATGGCGCTGTTGTGCGGCTGGCAGATGCAGGCAACAAAAGGAGGAACATTCCTGAGACACTGGGTATGAATTCTTCCTGTTAGGCATAATTTATTCTTGATTTATTGACAACCAGAGTGAATCCTCAAGTATTTTCTGATTGAATCTCTGTTGTACACTCTTACATGTTTACATGCTATTTGAACTTGTATTTTATATTGTGTTTTTCCAGACATTTAATTTACAAGTGCTGCTTCTGTTTGTTTCCTATTTCAATAGAACTATCAGAGAAGGCCAAGCAAGACTTGATGGAGTTTGAGGAACAAGAACGGCAGAAGAGACAAAACCGGTATGGAGGCCGAGGCAGAGGAGGAGGGCGAGGAGGCAGAGGAAGAGGTGGTTTCCCTCTGTTTGGAATGGCAGATTATAGAGGAAACAGAGGAAGAATGAATGACCAGAGGCCACCACTGATGCCAAACATGGGCATGCAGGTAACCCATTGTGCAGTCATCCACCTGAACAACTGTAAAGGGATAATCAGTTTGGCTGCACAGAGTATTGCATCACTTGGTACTGAACCACTTCTTTTGAAGAGTAGCTAAAGGGAGCATAAGGGCTTCACTGGATAAGATGATTTGAAATGGTTCAACTTTTTACCTTCTTGTATTTGTCACAGTTAGAGCAAGACTGGGTGTCTTTGTACTTGGCATGTGTTTTGTTTCATGCTGCTCTCTTTAATATCTTGGACCACTACAGCAATTGACATGAAAAAAGTCAAAACACTCTGCTTCCTGTATCAGTGTTGATATATGGATTATAACAAATTGTTTGGTAGTCCATTTAGACAGTATTATGCAAAATTAAATTTGTTCTTTGCCCAGGATTTAGTTTCTTGTGGGCTTTTATTATTAGATGTCACTCCAAGCATTTAATCCTATGATATAAGTGGCTCATCAGTTCATCATAGACTTTTCAATGTCAAGGGAAAAAGTCACATTGAACGTGTAACCTAAATATAAAGAACTAGTGATGATAATTGTGCAACTGGGCCAGGACTAGTCATTATTCTAATGACTCCCTGTTAGTCATGACACATTTCCATTTTTATGTTCTTTTTCAATGAGACCACTGAACAAATGTATACATTTTATAAAGGCTAAATTGTGTAAAGTTTCACTACAACAAAATTATTCTACATACATAATGTGGTAATATAAAATATGATAAGTAAAAATAGTATATATTCAGTACTGTAAGATACAAGCAAGTGACTGATTTGATGGTGCTATAATGCCACATGAAGCTATACATCATTTATATATGAACTAGACTTTGAATGTATAACATTTCTCAACTCATGAAGACATAAGTGTGTTGGGTTGCGTAAAACTTGTAACCCAAAGATTTGAGTGACAACCAAAGTATGAATTGAGTGTCTGACAGCTGGAAACATCCCAAAGGATTAAAGGGATTCTTCACAAGGCTGCATGGCATTTAACTCTACCACTGCATTATTTTGGACTGTATTAATTAATGATAATAGGCTGTAAATTCACAGCAAAACATTAACACTGGAAATGAAAATTTAATGGCACATGGATGACATGCCAACACCGCAAACATTCTGCTGACTGCTGTTAATGAGCGTGTGCTTTTTACAACATACTGTAGTTGTCAGGTTTAACCACTTGACTTATTTGGTCACTGGCATGTTTGTTTGTTTGGTAAACAGATTGACCAATTATCAAGGACCCATTTGAAACATCACTTAACTATTTAATTATTGTTCCAGCATTTATTTGTTGGTGTGTCCATGGTTTAAATATTTCTATGCTACCAGGTAGCTGACTGTTGGTTTCTGTTTCTTCTAAAGAGCTGTAGCTCACTTTAAGAATTGATATCCACCAAGGTTGTCTTCAGTTTTATACCACTTGTGCAAATTACAAAGAAAACACATTATAAACACACACACATGTTTTATACCGTCTTCACTCTAGCTGGTGAATTGACTTGTTGGTGTGTCTTCACATGGCTGCAAGTAATGATATCAGAATCTTCTAGAAAGAAATATGTTTTGACAGGTTGTTTTGGTTTTCCCTCCTCTCCGTTTCCCCGTCTCTTTCCAATTAACAGCCGCCCTCACGAATGCCTCCTCCTCATCAGCCTCATCAGCATCAACTGCAGTCCCAGCAACACCACACTTTGCGTCCAAGAGGACCTCCTCCCTACCAAGAGCATGGGCGCTCGCTGGCCCCGCAGCC
>OMNN01082164.1:0-13875 GCA_900302755.1 Chromis chromis | reverse complement strand
CAATTTCAATTGGCTTTGGTTACACGTGACAAGTATTAGCCTTTCAACACAGAAGGATAAATGTTGGAAAGATCTGTTTTTGTATTTAAAGATGGTAAAGTTGGTGTTATTCTAAATTTTGACTTTAATTTTTACTGGCAATGTGCACTGATCAGGCATAACATTATGACCACATAAGGGGGACCAACACAATATTAGGCAGGTGGTCATAATGTTATGCCTGATTGGTGTATATTGTAATTTGAATCATATTGATGTTTATTGTTTAAACAGGATACCAATGAAAGAAAGACAAATAAAAATAGTGAGATCTTTTTTGTGATGTTTATTATATGAGTTTTTGCTACAGTACAACTGCTGTACTGGCATGTTAAAACATATGCAATGACAAGTAGACGGAAACCTGTAATCACACAGAAAGTCAAGCAGTAACAGGTACCTCTGTTCACACACCGACACAGGGACTGGAGCTTTAAACCTATATTACAACAGTTTGCTCAGTGAGGTTTTCATTTTCAAGATGGCGTTTTATTGCAAACATATATCGAGTTTGTCCATTGGGAAACTGCTCAATAATGTCCACCTTCTTTGAATCTTCATCTCCATTTCCCTCTCATCCTCCCTTTCCCTCACTTTCTATACCTTTCCGCCTCTCCATCCTTTCCTTTCTCATTTTCTCTGAGCGCGATCCTGCCCTCTCATACATTTTAATGGCGGCAGTTTGATCTGACTGGTCAAAAAAACATTCAAATGTGTCTGCCCGTGTTGAATAAATACATAATTCAGCAACACAAGTCAACTACTGTTCACTCTTCTGGAAAAGACAAGATAAATATTTCAATTTCTGAAGAGTGGGTAAAATGGGATTTAGTGGGAGATGAGATGCTGAGTCGTGTGTGGTTGCCAACTCTAATTTAAGGAGCGATTCTGTTAGAATCCTCGCAGATTTATAGTGTTTTTTAAACGCAGCAGACAGATACTGTTGGATGACTCTTCATCACAGGTCTCATGCATACATATTGGCCCAGCGGACGCAAGAAAATTGCTTTAAAAAAAATACACTGAGCATAAAGTAGATGAAAACGACACTGTTCGTTTAGTAACTACCACCTAGATGTCTGAAAATGCAGGTAGCAAACTGAGGAACAGAAGTGTGATAGCTTAGCTTGGACGTGACAGCAGGATAACCCAGATCTCTTTCGTCCGTCTCCGAGTCACGTCCTCCAAATCCTCGCAAGGCATTCCCAGGCCAGATGGCATACACAGCATAATTCTTGAAGTATTCTCCAGCTTTGCCCTGAGTTGTGCCTTGAATACTTCTACGAGGAAGTGTCCGGAGGCATCCCAAACAGATCCCCGAAACACCTCAAAAGCCTCTTTTTAAAGCAAAAGCACAGTTGTTCTATTCTAAGCTCCCTCCAGATGTCTCAGCTCTGCAACTTGTTCTTAAGAATAGCTTCAGATGCCTTGTGAAGGAAACTTATTTCTGCTGCTTGTATCCAGGATCTAACTGTCAGCATGATAGCAGCTTATTGATAGCAAAGGTATTCTATCAGTCTTCCCACAACTATTTAAAGGATGTCAGAGTAATCTGCAAAATAAATTCATATGCAGGAGGTATAATAACTCTGGAACCAAAATTTGTGGCTGTACCTCTGATACTTCAGTGCTGCTTAGCAAATATTAGTATGATAACATGCTTAGTTAAAATGCTATAAACAGTGAACATTACCTTCTACCAATCAGTAGTTGTTATTGGGGGTATGTCGGCATGCTAATGGTAGCGGCTAGCTCAAAGCATATAAAACTTGAACCTTCTGGAGCTGCTAGCATTGCCATAGATTCTTTGGATTTGGTAACTGACCAAAAATGTAAAAGTAACAAGCTACTTTTATAATTTTGCTATATTGACACATAAAGGTCCCATTTTATGCCCCTTTTTAGGAAATTAATAAAAGTCTCACATGTTTCAAGAATATGTGTCGACTGTGCAACTAAAAAGACTGCAAAGATGGTTCATTTCACCATGACTGTATAATTCCTGGTTTTAGTCCTGTTCTAAATGGGCTGTTTAGTGTCTGTAGCTTTAAAAGCAGCTGAGTTGCTGCTGTCTACGCCCCCTTCAGGAAGAAAACTCTCACTGCATATGTAAATGCCAGTGTTGACTTCAGCAGTCGGCATACGTTAATGAGTGTCTAACACCATGACATTCTACTTCTACTACTTATAACTTTCTCTTTGAGCAATCACTTTACATAAAAATATTACCAAATTCACAGCACAACCGTTGTTTTTAACTCGTATGTATAGTAGGATTGCAGTCGCAAGCACCTTCAAGTTTTTAAGACATACCGAACACAATAAAAATGAATTTTTTACCATCTCACCATGAAGTCAATTTTTAAAGTCAGTATATGACAGAGAAACTTATAAGTCTAGGAGGTTTTCATACCACTGTTTATAGGTTCCTTTTTCATAAAATCCACAACATCTCACATTCCAAAGTGAAAATATTAATTTCCACACTTGCACATTAATTCCCTCTCTGGCATAAATTTCATGCCAAGCATTTAGTGTGCAGTGCAGCAACGCCCTTACACAGATGATCGCACACACAAAGACAGATTAGGTCACACACACACACACTTGCGGTTCATCATGTTTATGTATAAGACAGAACCAGTCAAGATGTGACTCAGTGGGTCGAAACCTCATCTCCTACTCATTTCCAGTCCCTGTGAGTCGACATGTCAGCTGGATGTAAGTTAACACGGGTGAGAGCGAGGGCATGCTGTGTCGCTCTGCGTACTCTGGCTTTTGATTGGTTCCTTTGTTCAGTTAAAGACTCTCTCCTCGTCCCTTCATTCTGGTCCTGAACTGAAAAATGTACGTCAAACAGCAGCAGGAGGCTTTGCTTTAGTTGTATTAGTCATTTACCCTCTAAATGTACTAAGAATGGATTATAGGGAATGCAATTACGACTGTTATGTGTATTTTTTCATACATGGTTTTTTTAAAGAGTGAGGGAGAATCTTTATTTATGAAGTGTGTCAATGCCTAAGCACTGAAACACACTTGTTATTCCTCGGGCTTATTCTTATAGATTCTTTCAACATGATTTTCAGCATCTAACTCGTGCCACAGCTTTGAGAAAACCCATAAGAACTATATGTCAAAATGTACAGCTCAATCAGGAATGGTGTACTATGAGTTTTGGTCATGATTCGTCGTATGGTTTTAAGTCTGATTAATATTTGGAAAAATACAGATTTTTTCTTCAGCTAGACGTTTTGACCAGAAACATTTTGTGAAAAAAGTGCAGATAACCTTGTCTCCTTCTCAGTTTCTTCTATACATGAACAATTTATATATAAAAATTGAGACATTTTGTCCTCTTCCACCCAGTGTGAGTCTCATTGCTGTAGGACTTATGTTTTTTTCATAAATCACCTCAGAGTACAGAGTGTGCCGACCATAAACTCTGATTCACTTCTATTATATTGGAGCGCAAAAAAAAATTCAGGTGAAAATCAGAAACGAAGGGTCTCTCTAACCTGCCTCCAGGTCTATATATTATACAGTACAGGCATGAAAATACACCAACTTGCTCAAAACAAGATGTGCTTCATGTGGTGAAAGAATTTTTACGATTCGACTTATAGTTTTGAGCTGTGACCATTTGTTTGAGGGTCTAATCCTAATCCTGTCTGTCTGCTCCTCTCTCTGCTCTGCTCACTGCAAGCAACCAGTGACTCACAGCTGATTGGCTGATTGATACTAGACTACACTTTCAAAGTAAAAGCTCAAAGACAGCGAAAGATAATGATCAGGGTTCTTGAAACATGCTGACATTTCAAAATAAAATGTAGTTGTATAAAGTATACCTTAAGTACAATTACAGTGGGACATATTAACCAGTAAAAGCTGCATTGTCACGCTCAAAATTTTCAAGTTCATCATTATTATTTTGACACTAAACAGAGGTTCTCAAACTTTTTCTGACATGCCTCCCCTCAAAAGCCAAAAAAGGCTGATGCCTCCTTTTAAGGTTCTCTGTTTCAATCGCTGCGTAGGATCAAAAAGCTTCACCAAGACATGAAGCACAAAGGAAATAGAACAATAAAGGGTCTGTTAGTTTATATACCAAACTTCACACTGTTGATGGCGATCTTTAGAAAGGGAAGACTGCTGGTCTACAAGGACGTAAACCAGCATTGTTTTCTTCAAGTTCATCCAATCATTGTCCCAGCTGGCAGTTTTTCAGGGTCAAGTGTTTACCTTGAAGTAGGTACTTTTATCTTCCCCGAAAATGGCTCCGAAGAAGGTTTTATAAGGAGTTGTTGCAATCAGAATACACAAAGAGGTTCGGGCAGCCCTAAAACAAGGTTAAATCAAAATCCATGTTGAACATTAGTGGAATAAAGGTCAGTACAACAGCGCCAAAGCAACTTTTGTTTGTCTGTTCGCCCCAAATGAATCATATGAATTAAATTTTGTTTCCGTCCATATTTTCCCCTCGTCATCCATGTCCCCTCTGCAGGCTTTTTGTCTATTAGCGGTTTTAGCAATGGATAAGAACCTGAAGAGAAAACGTAGAACAAAAGCTCATACTGCTGTTTTTAATATGAAATAGTATGGATGGCTCATAACCACTGTACTTTTGTGTCCACAGCCCCTTACTTTTCTTTGCAAATTAAGAAAATTTTAGGTCAAAGCAGGTTGCAAATTCACTATGTACTGTACCAGTGCACGGTGCTTTTAATGAAAATGTCCAATCTCCACATTTACTCAGGATTTGTTTCGCCACATAGACAAGTAATATGTGTAGCAAAAATCAGAAAAAACAGCAGTACATAATAAATATGGAGCTGAGGACACACAAAGGTCAAACAAACTAAACTTTATGATTGAGTTGAAACTCTTTGCACAACTGAATGTGTCTTACATGCATCACAGTGGAGTAGAACATCTTTGGAAAGGTCTTTAAAAAGCGTACAGCTAGTTTATTTCTTGTATACTTCATAGTGCAGGTTGTTTAGATCCATACTGAGAAAAAAAACTACCCAGTACATAAAAGACAGCATGCAGTGTTAGAAAAAGCCACTACAGGTTTGCTTGCTGGAGCACAAAAGGTTAAAAGATTTCAAGCCTTCTTTGACATTGGTCTTTTTTTCAGCAGGCACAAAGCTTTGAACTGTTCCATGTGCATTCACCTGCAGAATTTAAACTGAAGTGAACCGTCTCAAGACATAGGTAGCTGCATTGTTAACGTGCTCCTTTTCACTAAAATGTCTTCGGTGGATTCCGTGACTTTTGGAGCCTTTTTAATATTTCAGAAAGTGTCAGTGCAAATTTAACATTGCTCAGTATTTCGCCTCGTATGGCAAAGACCTGCTTCTTACACATGCTTTGCTTAGTGACAGAATTCATGAACCTTTGGGAGAGGAGTGGGCTATTTCAGCTTTTGTTTGGCTTGTCATTCATTTCTAGGTCACTGGGAGAAGCGAATGCTTGGCTGAGCTTGAGACGTGCTCAATGAAGGATCTTCACATCAGTGTTTCCTGCATGTGTGTGTGGGTGTGTGTGTGCATGCATGCGTGCACAGTGAAGCAACGGACCTTCACCCCAACACCCAAAACACACACACACACACACATATAAACAAATCTCTCAGATTTAACTTTTCATGTCTCCGGCTCAGCATGTATGTGCCCACACACACCACCAATCAGCAGAGAGATAAAAAGTAGTCTTTCTTTACCTGCTGTCTCTTTCCGTTTCAGAGCTCAGAGTTCCAGCTGACGGGAATTTGCTTCACTTCAAAGACCTTTTCTCTTCTATCCTCCTCCAGGGCCGAGGCTGAACTGCAGGTCAGCACATTGGGGATGGTCTGAAAGAGTGATGGTTAACAGATTATTTATACAGAACATAATATAGAAAGACACACTACTGGTGCTGCTTTTCTTTATTGATGATACACTGCAAAACACTCTGACATTCATTAGGACGTTTTGCTGGCAACACTCAACATATCACCCTCTTTGCTGGGGTTATGCACCAACAAAGCACTAGCTAGCAGTGAGGTTCCAATGCCAATGTGTTGACTTTCTTTGTGAAGCCTTTAAATGCTATTGCAATGTAGAAAAGAGAAGAAATATCTAAATCAATTGGGTTTATACTGTACTTGGATTGGCAGAGCTATGAAAACAAGAAGACGGCAGGTGGCGACATTGGCACAATACTTGCTCTACAATTACAGCCTAGTACATTTTGTTTTACAGAACCGTTATTTTTTGCAAAAATCAACATATTGTTTAAATATGCCATATTGCTATCAAATCACAGTTGTTGCAGTCTATGTCAACAGAACATGTAGTAACATTTCTGGGGAGTTGCACAGCTACACCATGAGCTACCAAGGTCACTCTTACTTGTAACAGAGTATTTTTACATTGCTGTATTGGTATTTTCACTTAATTGATGGATATGAATACTTCTTCCACCACTGTTTGTTGCCGTTCAGAGTGGTACGTTCATTCTTTTTCAAGTAGCAACCTGATTTACGAAGCCAAAAGCCAAAACTCTTATATCAGATAGAGTTTAACAACGGAGCCGCCTAAATGGCGTTTTGAAATCTTTCCACTCTGGGACCTAGTTTCACAAATTATCGTTTTCAGGCCCCCAAAACGCCGGCTTCGTGTGGATGATACACGGGTTTGATGAACTATTTGTGCATTTAGGCCTGGGCTCGTCTTCGTGTGGATGGGGCCTTATGCTTTTCAGAAGAAAAGTATTTGCTTAGATTGTGGTAAATTTTCCATGGATAAATCATTGATGACCTTATGAACCTTGTGGGTGTTTTGCGATGGTTTAACTGTCCAAATAAGCTTTGGGGCCATTCAGCAATATAATAACCAATTACATATAACTTGTAACTGGACACGTTGACATTTGGGATACATTAAATGATGTGTGAACAATCTTATGTTGAATATAAGAGAAATGGAGACTAAGCAACTATGACAATGGCCAAATTATTATTGCTAGATGACAGAAATGGTGCCGACCAACAGTGATCCACGGCTCTTATGGTATCTGCTGATAACATCTCGGTGCCAGATACCACAGGGCACCTTCAGAGGTCTTGTAGAGTCTCAGTGCCTCGTGTGTGTTGGAGCTGCACTCATGGCACGCAAAGGACTAACATCATATTGGGCAGCAAAGGTCATAATGTTTTGGCTCATCAGTGTACATTATGTATGCAGTAGACTACATGACTAATGCTTATATAATATAAGCAATAATTTTTACAAAGTGCTCCTATACATTATTTATATAATGAACATTTCCCTAATCCAGTTTAAGATGTTTAACTGTGTCCCTGTCCTCCAGCAAAGCACAGAATCACATTTAAATTCTGGCTGCAAATGATGGAAGGCCAACAGTCAACTTAAATATGCAACCCTTCAGCAGACTATAATGGCTCGGCATATAGTAAAGACACAGTGAGATGCTTGAATTTCTACTCAGCCCAGACTTGATGGATTGCTATAATTTAGCTTCAAAAGGGAAAAGCCTGAGTCCAAAATGACAGACTGGAAAACAAAAACACTTCTGTAAGGTGACTGATGTGACAAACTTAAAACACATCATCTTAAGTCATCATATGGGGAAAAATTGTTGCTTACATCACAAAAAGTAAAACAATTTTAAAAAGTATCTTGAAAGGTTGCTGTTTTGGTTTTTACTACAGCGCTGACAGGTTGGTTCAAACCCATTTTCACGTTCATTTGATATTTTCCAATACCAAATTCCATTTCCTCCAGAATATATTGTGTTCTTGCAAGAACCATTCTCAGTTTATATTAGACAAGTTTGCTTGTGAGGAGCACAGCTCAGAAAATACTTCTAATTATAGAAGACAAAAATGCAAATAAGCAGCTGATGATTCACCAGAGTTGCTCATAGTAAGTAAAAAAAAATATGTGTTGCTCAAACTAAAGTTGTTTTTTGTTGTTTAAATAGGGCTCCAGTTGAACGTGCCCAGGAAACATCTAAAGTCAACCCACACTGTCTCCACAAAATCCCGTTCCTAGAACTGAGATTTACTTACTTTTTAAGCACTTTTTCTTGTAGGTAACCAGTTGTGACAACAGTTGGGGAGGTTTGTATTTGGTTAAGATCGAGGCAAACTCTTGACACTCCATTTTTCCAACCTAGCATAATGTCTTCCAGCTTGTGTCCATTTATTTTTGAAAGTTTTTCTGTTGATTCCTAATTTGTACTGATTCTTCACAAGCTATTTTCAGAAGCATAATTATCATTGTACATTGGCAATGACACATCATACAGATGTAACCGCGAAATTTGTCTATAGGCTTGTTGTCAAGATTTTTTGTCATTTTTGTTGCCAGTGACGTGCTTCTCAAGTGTTAATTTCAGAGGATGTGCACAACCAATGCTCAGAACAGGATACACAAGTCAGCCATTTTCTCTAATCATGCAATTCAGTTAGATTCAATTCAATTCAGTTGCATTTAAAAACCACCAATTCACAATTTAGTTCATCTCAAGGTGTTTCACATAGTAAGATAAAAACTTTACAAGATAAGATAAGATAAATCTTTATTGTCATTGTACAGTCACACTTTTGTATGATAGTACAACGAAATTTGCTATTTACAATAATATATGCCAACAAATCCAAAAATTCTCTATTAGCCAGCTTTTTGGCGACTGTAGAATATAACAACTTCCTTTTAATGAAAAGAAATCTCCAGTAGAACCAAGCTACGGGAGGGTGATCGTCTGCCTCGACCAATTGGGGTGAGGCGAAAGGGGAGAGAGAAAAGAATAGGAAAGAGAAATCAGACTAACTATGCTTTAAAGAGCTACAAACAGTGGAAAGTATATCTCCAGCCATTGGGTGAGCCCAGTCGTCCTATTGAGGAAGCTCATTTTGACAGCTTGTATTCACAATATCCAACTTTTGGCCGTTACCCAAAGGTGAGAGTTCAAACATAGATCGACTGGTGAACTGACAGCTTTGAGTTCCAGTTCAACTCTCTCCTCACCACCCAAGATGGTGAAACTTCTCCACTTGAATCAACAACTCACCCCCAGCCCAGAGGGACCAATCTACCTCCAGACGTTAAGGTACTGATCCCAACCTCTTCACTCCGGACTGCTGTGGAGGAGGAGGCATTTTCTACAGGCTAGACTAAAAATAAACTGCCTTGAAATGTTCATTCCTCCTGCAGATTATCCTTATTTTGGCTGAGAGGGGAGGCACAAGGAGAGCTTTGTCTGGATTTAGCACCAATTAGGCTGTCCTATTCAAGATTAAGAGTTAATTAGGAGTTCAGAGGAAGAAAAAACTCCCCCTATATCCCCAGGTTTTATGTCGGAGGCTCTCCAGGTTGGTGCATTAAGTCTCTGAAGACAAAAAGGAGAGAATCTGGAAATCCTCTTAGAAGCAAGTGACAATCAAGTTGTATCCTGGCTGGAGAAACTCGAAATCAACAAAGTTTTGTTGACATCCAATAGAGAAACAGCCATACAGAGGTGTTACATTACAAGTTCAGGCCTTACATGTTGTTCAATAGCATAGTTTACCGACACACCTAAATGTAGCTGAGCAATAATGAATATAATGAATTACACCTTTGCTTTTCCTGCTATGACAACTCACAGCGCTGCGAAACAAAACTGTTGGTAGCACGGCTCCACCTGACAATTCGACAGCGCGCCACCTGCCACTGTTTGATAATCTAATTACTTACGAGGTGGTAGCCAATTCATCTAACAGATAAAAAAAGATTACAATAATCAGCTCTATTCTTTTGGTAGAACAACGCCAGAAAAACCAAAACTGCTGGTCAAGTTTTAAAGAGGCATCTGTACACCAGTAACATGTCAGCAAAAGGGCCTAAACAGACCCAAATTACTCCAAAAAAAAGGCTTGTATAACAAAATGTGTCCCAAAGCCGATGACTGCCGTGTGGCAGCAAAAAGTGTTTGCCTCATTATCTCTAGTCACAGTCACAATATGCTGCCGTCCGACTCTGCCAGACTCCTTTTTTTTTGCTACACAATTAGAGGGAGTTCTCTGGGGAAATCAATGAATGCACCAACCACACTTAAGGATAAATAAAAAGCATCGTATAGAGGATCGTATAGAGTGGGTGAGAGCATTAAAATGGACAGCACATCAAACACTGACATTATCCATACTGTGGTTTCACTTGCTTGCATGGAACAGAAGAAAGCGGAGCACTTGGAGATTGGGGGAAAAAAACAGTGTAGCACGAAAATGCTCAATTTAAGGGCTTCACTACCTCTTAGGTAGCAGATATACCGACAGCTCCATCACTGCTGACTTTGTAATTTTCACAGTGTCTAGTAATCAGCGCTGGTGTTTGCTCCTGCCCAGCTGTTGTCTGACACGCTGATGTGTGGTTTTCTTGCTGCAGCATCCACTGCGCCTCTAACAAGCCGGGCTACTCGCAGGCATGCGCAATAAATCGCATGCATGAGCGAACGCCGAGATTACAAAGCACAATGCACACATACAAAAAAAAAAAAAAAAAAAAAAGGAGTCCCAGGAGTTACAATTACCGACACTGTCAGAAAATACAAACTCATCTCTGGAAAGGTAATTACTTTACCCACCCCAGTCATTGTACCCTTTGAGCCTGAATATAAAACTTCACACTGTGACAAACGCCTGTATTTATTGTTTAAGGCATCAGTCGTATAGAGGAGCTGGAGCCGCGATATATGGGAGGCTGGAAATTATGCTCAGCAATGCAATCATAGAGTGTTGCAGACTGAAAAATCGACTTATTGTTCTCATATGGAGATGCTCTGTCAACCCCAAAGATGTGCACGAATCGCATTCTGCCGTTGAATCGCTACTAAATCAATAGAGCTTCCGAGGAACCACAGTTTATAAGGTTGAGACTATAACTCTACTTAAAGTTACTACAACACCAGAGAAGATACGTTCAGAATGTCTGTTTGTTCATGTGGAGAGGAATGCATTTACTTTTTCGAGGAGCACGGCAGGAATAGCTGTTGAAAATGGAGCTTGTTGTGGTGTATATGTTGAGTAGAATGCATTTATTGCCTCTTTGGTGCTTTATGCCCTTAAATGAACTACATTCGATGCACCTTAGGTATTTAAGGACTGCTGTGAAAGCAAATAGTGACACTTTGAGTCGATGTGGTTTTGTAAATGGTACTTGTAATGCATAGAGTAGCTGTTTACACTCACAGTTGGATATAAGCCTCTTTCAGACGTCCCATCTATGAATCCGATAGCATCTGAACAGGTCGACTTCATGTCTGAATGAGCTCACTGGTCACTTTATTGTAGAAGTCACAACAGCAATCTTACCAAGTCGGAACTAGTCACAGTTTCGTAACGCTAGTCACAGTTTCGTAACGCTTTCAACACGGCATAAGTCTGAACATGCAGTCAAACTGACCAACAGGCACGGACAAGCAACAAATGGTAAATGGTCTACACTTATATAGCGCCTTTCTACCTTAGTGGTACTCAAAGCGCAAAACCCATTCATACACACATTCACACACTAATGGCGACAGAGCTTCCATGCAAGGTGCCTGCCTGCCATTGGGAGCAACTTGGGATTCAGTGTCTTGCCCAAGGACACTTCGGCATGCGGAGGGGCCGGGGATCGAACCGCCAACCTTGCGATCAGTCTATCTACCACCTGAGCCACAGCCGCCAACAACAAGTTGTCTGAAGCAACCTGTGGGAGGCTTTTTCCACATTTCAGGACCAATACTGATCCAAAAACACCACAGAAAGTCACAGAATCACATAGCACCCTTCTCTTTCACAATTCCCTTACAATAGCACATCTATTAGAAACTGAAATACCGGGCCGCCATATAGCTCACTGAGTTAAGGCGTGACCATGTGGGCGCAGGTCGCCAGCAGCGGTCATGAGTTCGAGTCCGGCTCAAGACCCTTTGCTACATGTCACTCTCCTCTGAACCCCCTTTCACCCCGTCTCTCTCTATCAATAAAATGGGAAAAACTCCCCAAAAAATACTTTAAAATAAAGAAACTGATATACCTATAAAAATAAAACAATAAAGACAGCGAGTAACAGGTCAAGTTATTGTAACTTCAAAACACTAACAGGAGCGGAAGTTTAGTTTGTTGCTTCCAGCTGTTTGTAGGAGTTTTTCCTCTGAGTCTATTAAATACCTGCAGCATCGGACAGCAGCAGGATCCATACGAAGGGTCTCTCAAGCAAAAGAGTTGCACGCATTAACTTTATTAATTACTTATAATTATAAAGATCCCAAACCCAGTCACAGTTTATAAGCTGCAGTTAAATCATTTGTCACAGTCCCCAGCTTCAGCTGTCAGTAGAGTAGAAGTTAAATTATCATCACGCCTAGACTTGACTAGAATTGTTTAGGAAATCATAAATAAAGTAGGCTATTAGTTGTTTGGACACTTTGATAAGCTGCTATTAGTCTAGATCAAGTCTTTAGTTTATTAGTGCATTAGCATGATGTAGCTACTGTCCAACCTCATATGCAACTATGGCTTTCTCTGTCGCGTTGGTGGGTTTGTCTGAATGAAGCTGTGAGCAACATTAATGTAAAAGTGACCCGAGTCTGAATGACAGAATGCTGTCACTTGAACAGCCTGATAAAGCAGCATTGTTACGTATCATATGTGTGCAAAAAGACAATGTTGTGTTTTAACAATCACCTCCAGCAACATTCATTGTTGCTCAAGGTCGGCGTAGATTTTTCAGAGTCTAACAAGGTTACACGAAGACTAGAACGCATCAAGTACAATTGATCGGTAAAAGGTTGCTTTAGATGCTGGCAAGAGAAAATAGAGAACTCCTCTTTTAATAGCTGCTATAACTCAATACAAAATAACATGAGAGGTATTTCTTATTTGTTTTACTGCTGTTGAGTCAAATAATAAGGCGAGTTTGATTTTGTCTGAAAGGGGCAATTCAGAGCAAATAGTTGGTTCACTCACTCAATAACTCCCAAAACAGTCGGATGTGGTTGCAAGAAATAGGTGTTTTTGTATCACCCTGACTTTTTTCTTGTTTTTTCTCTTCATTTCAAATTCAGTTGAGCGGTGTGGATCTCATCTAAAAAGGCAACACAATAACCTCAAAACACTCTGTTTCAGGACAGAGAGAAACTGCAGATGTGATGGTATTTTCCAGATGAAATCTTGGTGAGTTTTGCTACAGCGGTATAATATATAGCTGTATAACATCCAGTGTGTTTGTTTTTGTTCATCTAAGTCGGACCAATGCTAATAGCATGCTGCACACTGATCAAATATGGACTGCTGGCTTTGTGAACTAACATTAATATTTCCTAGATTTGTCAGAACAAGTACTAAAATAGTGACAGGAGCTGAAATGTATGGAATACAGCCAAAAATAGAAACCCAATAATCGGACATAACACTAAAATTGCATACGATATAAAACTGGGTAACAGGTCTTTTCACTGCAGAGACGTGTTATAATAGATAAAATTCAGGTGTGATCGAATTAGCATGTACCATACCAGGGACCCTGAAACTAAAGCAGCTACATGTAGCTGCTTCAACCGAAAGGTAAAGGTGGTTATGAGAACATAGAGCTTGAAAGGTTTTGGAAAAGAAAACGTTCATGGAGGCTCCAAGGACTACTAGCCGATTCTCTTGGAACTGAACATGCTCAATAAAAAATATGATATTATATAATCTTCTTTTATTGATTCCACCATTTTTCGTTGGACTGGCTCAAGAGTTTGTGAATAGAGACTCTCAATGCTACACAGAGTTGTGTTTCCATCACTACAGAGGACATTACA
>OMNN01082163.1:0-21348 GCA_900302755.1 Chromis chromis | reverse complement strand
TGAGTGTGTGTGTATGTGAAACAGAAGAGGGAGGATTTTAGGATCATAGTTTATGTTGTTCCTAAGCGTGGGCTTTCAATCACAGCTTTAGACTCCTCCTCACTCTACTCAGAAATGATGTCAGTACATAAGTATCCCACATTTTATCACTTTGCCTCTCTAGAATAGTAAATTATTAGTATTTTGGTATGACTTCGTACCGGCCATCCCATCTGCAAAGTGCCCGCTGTTTGTTTTTTGTTTCTCATCTGGGAATGTAGGTGTGTTCAGCCAGTTTTTAAACCTTAATGACATTCATATGCACCTTGAAAGAAATCCTGCTGTATGTGTGTGTGTGTCTGTGTGTGCGTGTGAAAGAGATTTTAATATTCAGTCCTGGATATTGGGACATGTCAAAGTTGTGATAATATCACAGAAAGTAATATCGCAAATGGAACAAAGATTATATGTGTAATTCTAAATCACATATTTTTTAAAGTTGATTTACCTCAATACGCGTGCCATCTCACATTTTATCAATTACATACATGCATTTCTTTCAAATGTTGCGTCAGACATTGAATGCTTTATTATAGAAAAATATGTAAGTCACAAAACCGTTGCAATAAGCACCCATCAATAAGTGTTTAGTATGGCTTCACAGCCAGAGATGATGAATGTAAAGTCTTGGTATACTGTGAGTCTTGTTATGAAGTAGTCATCCGTGTTGGCTCTGTACTTCAGTAGATAATAGGGTGTTCACGCTGTTGTTTCAACTCAGTATCTGCTGTTGATTATAATACATATGACTTCATTCGCATTTCATCACAAACATACATAGAGGAGAGTTTTAAAGAGTGAAGCCTCAAATTGGTTTTTGACATTTTAACAAATATCCCTTCATCAGATATTGTTTGTTTTATTTCCTTGCTTAATAACCACAAAAAAGTTAGATGTCAATAAAAACTACACAGCAGTGTGAGCAGTATCCCTAACAGTGTATCATATGGTTTGCTCTTTATGGGCTCATATTATGCCTGTATGCCTGGGCCATTTATAAATCCACTGCTGATGTCAGGGTTAGAGCGAGGGGGGATCTGATGAAAAAATAATAAGAGGGAGCACTTTGACGTCAGATGGAATTATGGGGACGCTTGGTGGCTTCGATGGCTAGTCTTTCAAGATGACAAGCATTTTTCCTCAACACAGCCCACCCCTGATCTTTTTCTGCCCTCTAACCAAATATGAGACTGAGCCGATTCTCCGGCTTCCACATGGTGACAGTATGGACGTGTTTAGAAAGGAGTCCAACTAAGTGCAAGCAGACGGAGTAGTGGTTACATCAGAAAACCCAACACTGGAGAGTCCTGCACTGAGGGACTACTGAGACGATGCCATGCACCAAGTTCATGCAAAAATATTAACTGTTGCAAAAACTAGAGAACACATGTATATTCCTTTAGAATGGATTGAAGACATTATTAACGCAATAGCATATTACTCAATACTAAGGAATGCAACTGCGCACATGCACAGAAAATGTTTTTAACATAAAAGGCTATATATATATGAAATATATGAAAATATATATAAATATATATATTTACTTAGAATGCTATGCACCCTTACTTGTCAACTGGGATTCTAGTTATGTTATGGATGTACTTTTAGCATCATACAGCTGTAGCTACCAAGAGACTGTTGAGTTCTGGGTAATGCCTGCAACCTGGGGATAAATAGGGGTCTTGTGGGTATTTTAACTTGTTTTGTTTGCTTTTTTATTGTTATGGAGAGTCAAACATGGATTTAAAATATACATGTAAAAGCCTTTTAATCCAATCAAATCCGAGGACATCTATTGACAATTTACTCTGTACACCAGCTCAACATTTACAAAATTAATAAAGAAATGAAATGTCTTTGTGTATAGTGTGTATGCTTTTGTGTGAGGCGCTGAATCCATCTGCACCCAACCGCTGATGATCACCACAAATCAAGTGTTATAAATATACCGAATGGCAGCAGGCCTGTTCCTGCGCATACTACTGAGCATCTTATGAAGGCGATTACATCTTATTAGACTTTGACAAAGATGAAAAATGTTAAACATAATCCTCTCAAACAGAGCTCATCTTTGAAACTCTGCATATACATGCTGTACTATACATAATGGACAAATTAAAGCAGCAGGGACCTGACCATATGGGTAGTAATTTATCTATTTTTAGTGTGTATTAAATAGACACAGCTCTACAAGACCAGCAGGCGTTGCATGTGGTTGCCTTGAGTGAAAGCAAACTAGTGGTAGTTCCCAGATTGTAATTATATGATGGTATGAATATACTGAATATGCGCATGCAAAAACACTTTAACTTTAAAACTTCAGTTTCAGAATCAGTTTCTAGGCTTTTAAAAAAAAAAAATCACTGCAATATAAAGTCCTGCACCTCTACTGAAACGGCACAACCATGGATAGAGATAAAATGAGTTAAAATGCCGTAAATCATGTAAAAATGTAAAAGTTTCATTTGTTTTGATAATGTATTTTAGAAAAATTGAAAAAACCTGGGACATTTTTCAATGTGCCCACATGTGTTACCAAAAATGGAACAAAATGATAGATATTTTACTACTTACATTTTTTACAGAGTTTACAAACCAGGCATTTTTTACACTAGAAAGATGTTTCACCATGCAAAATGTATCTTCCAGCAACTTTCAAGTCTGGCTCATTTCAAGTGTAAGCTTTCCATTGGCTGTACATATGATGTGGATGTCTCTTCTTCTTCCACTATCTACATGTTACTGTTTTTCAAAATTGGGAAACAACAGCAAAAAATTCTGGGCTAGAAACCTACATTCTGAAAATGTCAAGTTTTGCCAAAGGTTTGGATTGTGCAATAAAGCAAATGTAGCTATCAGTGCTGGTCTCAAGCATGCAAATGTTCAACCAAAACAATTCTCATGCCACTATTGTCAGTGAACATCGTTGTAGCTCCGCACAAGACAGCTGTGATTGATTTAAGGAAATGCAAAAATGCCAGAGCTTTTTGTCTCCTATAGCACAATGATAATTAGGTGCAGTCAGATCATTCTACACAGCAATTTGTCAGTGCTACAACTTGCTCATCTGTATACTGCTTTTAAACCATGCTGCATGTTTTTTCCCTTCTAAATCTGTAATTCTTTCTATACTTGTCTCCTATCTGCTGGGTGTAAACACAGCCTGCAGTTCATCTGAAAACTTTCTGAATTTTTCCTATGTGACTGCTCATCACAGCTGAGTCAGTCTTGACTTTTGATATGCGCTAAGGAGTACAGAATCTTTTGTTTTTTACAGAATCTGGTTAAAACAGAGGGTTTCGGTTTGACGATTTAAAAAAAACAAACAAGACATATACCACATTTTTCAGCTTAGATTTTGATCATTTTGCCAGTGGAACTGCACATCACATATGATTAGTTCAGGGACCCTCGGGAAGTTGAACATTTGAGCATTCTCTCTGTTTTTACAGTTTCTTGCTCAGATAAATGGTGTCATTTTTGTGAAAAGAAAAGGAATAAGGGGTTAATGTGATCATTACAAAGCGTCGAACTCTCTGCAGCCTTTGCTTTGAACCAGCAGAGGGCGGGCTGAGCTCACTTTGTCCACGTCGGGAGTCTTTCCCTGCAGCCTGTCTGGCTGTCTGTCTGACTGTTGTTTTGTGTGCGTGTGCAGGGTGAGTGCAGCGTGTGCTCAGGTCCTTTTTTAACAAAGATCCTGGACACCGTGTGTGTGAGAGTGCATGTTGTGATGTGACGCATTTAGATATACTACCTACCATCATTTTGCACTTATGACAAAGAGGTATTTATTTTTATTTATCAGAAAGTAGCCTGTTCTGTTGAGCCAAAGCAGTACCTGAGCTGGCACGACGCGGCTTTGTTGTTCAGTGCAGACTTAGTTTTGTGTTCATGTTCTTTAGTTAGCTAGTTTTAGTTCATTACAGCTCAGAGAAGATGTCCACTGACTGCCAGCAGACCACTGCCAAGGCGATCCCGTCGAGCAGGAGAGTGACCATCAGCGACGCGGAGCACATGCCCCACGACTACTCCACGACTCCCGGAGGGACCCTGTTCAGCACCACTCCGGGCGGTACGTAACGTGGCTAAACATTAAATTTACCCCCTTTGTGCCCACTACCCACGGCCACTCATGACTGACACGGCCACCCTCCACAGAGCTGCATTGTTAGTGTCAAGCTAACTCCATGAGGTCGGCTGCTGTCAGCTGGTAGCTCTGCTAGGCTAGCTGCTAATGCTAGCTAGCAAGTGTTTGTTATTCGAGAAAAAGTGCTGACTCAGGCGCAGTCGCACTAGTTTTCCTACATTTGTGGGGTGTTTCTCAGTGAATGGACGTGTTTCGGGGTTTTATTGTGGCTTTCATCAGCTGAAATCGGGTGTCACTAGCTTAGCAGCAGTTTAAAGCTCAGTGTCTGGTTCAAAGTCACATGATCAAACCTCTCTGCTGAAGTCCTCTGCAGCTCCAACTGCACCTGTGCTTCAGTCTGCACCAGGTGTTGTGCAGAAGTCAGATAAACTCCTCTAGAGGTCACTGTGTCTGAGGGTTTTACCTAAAACTGCTGCAGACATGTTGAAGTTCATTCAGTTCAGTTAAGTAACACATTTGTGCAGCTCAGAGCATTTCATTATTACCTAAAATGTGAGTTCAGTTACCATGCATCTTACTTTCAAGGCAAAACTATGGAATTGGAAAAGTTGCAAGATGTGTATTTACATTTTAAGGCATAATCCTTAGATTTCAACCTGATAATTGCAACATTTTCAAGTTATTGCACAGTAAAAATGCAAATGTGATACACTATGCTCTCTGCAATGTAAAGTCATCTCACTTTCTTTCTATGCTTACTGCATAATCAATATTTATATCACAGTGAGTGCAGGCCAGCTAGAAAAGTGGTGCTCAGACTGTTTACCTTGGGATTAGTCTGATTTATCATGATATACAGCCATAATCGTATGTAAAGGTGTGACATATATGTTTGCGAACCACTGAGCCCGACTAGTTTTGCCGGTTTTAGCTACCAGCAGGAGTTAGATTGATATATTCTACAAGTTATTAATGCTCATTAGGGTGTGATTTTATTGTAATCTGGGTGTCCGACCCTTTAAATAGTCGAGGAGAAAAGATGCAAGTGCTGATGAGAGGGAAAGAAATTCACCTAACAAGTCCAATAACACAATGAATCAAAGTAGATAACCAATAATAATCACACCTGATAAACTGCTGATATAAGAACACAGAAAATTCTGTCCAAGTTTAGTCTGATGACACCGTATCTAACTACAGCAACAGGGGATAACTGTTCCTCCATCTCCCTCTCCACCCCCTTTTCATCCTTCTACATCTTGAAAAAAGGTTTTTATATCAACAACCTTCCAGTCTTGCCTAAGTAAATTAGTTTGTTGGCTGCCACCAGACGCCAACAATGACAGGCCTTGTAACTGCTGTGTTCTCTTTTGTATGCTGGCGCATACAAAATGTGCAAGTGCCAAGTGTGAAGTAGATCAGCTGCTTAAATGACACACAGAGGACCCAGAACGGTCTCATCCTGTTTTCTAGAGAGATCAGAATGACGGATAGAACAAGAATAAAACGCTCTGAGCTGTAGCCACTGATGTCACATCTTCCTTGTTTCATTTGTGATGCTGTAAACAAGGTTACTGATTATCTGGGGAATTTAACAGTAAGTTCTAATCTAATGCAACGCCACAAGAAGGACATGTTGTCAGTTTGCCAGAATGCAAAACTCACAGAAATGATAATCTGTGTATTCAGTCCAGTCCCCACCACATTTTCACTGCAAGTAATACTGTATGTATGACAGATTGTGGAAATACAGCATCAATAATCCATCATAGTAGGCAAACAATACGGTATGATATGATCTGACTGAAATGTTTAGAACAATATTACTTTATCAACTAGTCACATAACAAAGGTACAAGGACTCATGCTATTAATATTATCTTCCTTATGTCAAGAATTAGTGATTATTTTCATTGTTAATCAATCTATTGATTATTTTCTCGAATAGCAGATCAAAATGACGTCCTCAAATATCTTGTTTGGTCCACACCCCAAAAATATTAAGTGTACTGTAAGAGAGGAGTAATAAAACACAAAGATATTCAAGTTTAAGGGTCTTGATTTGCAGAATTTTGACTTTTTTACTTTAAAAAATCATATAGTTGGCAATCGTTGCAGCTCCAGTCAATTCAATTTCAATTCAATTCAATTTTATTTATATAGCGCATATTTACAACATATGTCATCTCATGGCGCTTAACATAGTAAGGAAAACAGAAAACCCAACAATCCAAGGTTGCTTTTGGATTCCCTATGAGCAAGCAGTCAGCAACGGTGGAAAGGAACCAAAAAAAAACCTAGGATAGGGAGGGGGAAAAAACCTCCGACAGAACCAGGCTCAGGGAAGACGGCCATCTGCCTCGACCGGTTGGGATGAGAGTGGGGATGAGGGGGGAAGGGATAGCAGGAGAGGTTGAGGTGGGGATGGCAGGACAGCAGGTGGTGAGGACAGCGGCTGCAGATCAGGGACGTGTAGCTCCAGATCCAGAGACATCAGTGGACAGAACAAGCACTGGCCAACAGTCAAGAGTAAAGGTCAAGTGAAAAAAAAGTTAAAGTAGTGTCTTGCTTAATATGATTCACTTGTGGAATTAAATTTATTATCAAAATTGCAAGTCATCAGATGACTGCCAACAATATATCAATAACTATAAATAACTGCACACGGCACTGCCACAGTGTACTCATATTGATTAATTGTATAACTGTATGGAAATGTGAACAGTGGAAGCACTGCAGGACACAATGCATTAGTGACAGCGCAGCAACACACAATATAATGAATAATTCCACTGCCCCAGTGCATGCTGGTAAACCATCAGACTAACATACTCTGAGTGCACTACATGATGAGACAGATGTTTTATTTAGATGTGCTTGTTTTGACACAGCAATCAGGTTTTGCAGGTCAAGATGAATGATGTTCGAGCCACTGATTGTGAAGCATCATTGAAGGAGTTGTTGACAATCAGCTAATGCAAGTGTGACGTCGGTGCTCTGTCTGATCTCATCTTCTCTGTCTTCTTCACACAAAAGGCACCAGGATCATCTACGACCGAAAGTTCCTGCTGGAGTGTCGCAGTTCTCCGGTGGCCAAGACTCCTCCACGAGGTCTGCCCAAAATTCCAGGGGTGACCAGTCCTCCCTCCAAAGACACCAATGTGAAGACCCATAATGGAGAACTACTGAACAACAACAACATCATTGCACCTGACAGTAGCACTGCCGGTATGTTCACACCTCACACACCCAACATTCGGAGTGAAGGATTCAAGTCCTGCATTCAAATTCAAACAAATGCAGCCACTGAAAACTCTAGCCCTGATTATAACCTCTGATAAATCTGCATCCCTGGTTACCTCACCATGAAGCTGTTTTTACTTTGCTTTTATGGATGATAGAATCCAGTTAGAGGTTTGAACAGAAGACACAAGGGGGTAGTTTTTATCGTTTAATTTCTCTGAGGTTGTTCCTGTCAGATGATTTCTGTAGAGAAGGTTTATTATTTGGCACTTTGTCAATTTAAGAGTGACGTCTTCATTTTTAATTCTTCATCTTTAGGAAGCACAACAGAAATATTTTAATCATTAACTAATTTACACGGATCAGGCATAACATTATGACCACCTGCTTAATATTGTGTTGGTCCCCCTTATGTGGTCAAAAATGCTCTGAACCATTGGCCATGGACAAGAAGACCTCTCAGGGTGTCCTATGGGGTCTGGCACCAGGACGTTGGCAGTGGATCCTTTGGGTACTCTGGCTTGTGCAGTGGGGCCTCTGTCAATCAAACTTGTTCCACTGCTTCCTGTTGATGCTTGATCAGAATGGGGTCTAGGAAGTTTGGAGGTCAAATCAACATCTTGAGCGATTGTCATGTTCCTCAAGATGTTCCTGATTGTTTGATGTTTTTGCCATGTGGTGGGGTGCATTTTCCTGTGGGGGTAGGCCAGTGACATTTGGGATTGGCATTTGCATGAGGGAGTGTGCTTGTTCTGGGACAATGTTTATTTGGGTGTCTAAGTCTCATCAACACGGATGGCAAAATCCAAGGTTTTCCAGCAGAACACCACATAGTACCAATATGATCAATGTTATTCACTTCACCTGTCAGTGGTCATGATGTTGTGGCTGATTGGAGTAAGTTTTCCAGTCTCTCCTTTCTTCCTTCTCTAAGAGAGTCACTACATCAACTATTATGATTTACCCCTGATTTTGTTGTTCATTTTGTTATTATTATTATATAGAGAATGTACAGTAAATTGATCAGAATGTGTAGAATGTCTTGTTATGATAATTTTAATTATCAGCCAAAACCTCACAATAAAAGCCAGTAGATAGAATAATATATTCGGGAGTGCAAGTGATTATCTAAAGTCCTGATTCATCTTCATTTAAACTTTTTAATCAATTAATTGTTAATCATTCTTCAAAAAACAATTAATAGATAACCAAAACTGTTGTTCATTAAATTTCTGTTCATCAACTAACTGATGAATTGTTTCAGTATTCTATTCAAGTCGCTATAAGCTGCTTTAGCGACAAGGAGCACATTATAGAAATTCAACACTGTGACCATCATCCTCTGCTTCCACTCAGACAGCACCTTGGCCCTGTCCACTTTGATGATTAGGTGAAGTGGGAATACAACGGAGACTAATTTACTCCACACAATAGCTGTGCTTATCTGAGCTCACACTGATAGCTGGCAGCCATTAGCATGTGAGCAACCCTATCCTTAGTGATATGTAATGTTAGGTGACACAATCTGGGAGATAACGCTCGGGTCAGGGCAAGAAGAGAGGTAGGCAGGAGAGAGGAAGAGAGCTGTGCCCTTGTGTGCAGCTCTGGCTGGACAACTTTTGTTTAAACTTTTAAAGTGACTTTGTGCAGTTTCCTCCTCATTTTCAAGCAGTCCTAAGATATTTCTCTATCACGCTCTTTTTAGCAGCTCTAACTCCACATTCAATGCACAAAACTTTGACTTCAACTTTTACTTTTACTTTCAACACATGTGCTTACATAACAGATCGTCAATTCTTAATCTCAAACAGGACCTTAATTTGGAAACTGAAAAACTGACCCAACAGAAAGATAAAGAAGTGGTTTCATCATACTGTGTGTGTGTGTGTGTGTGTGTGTGCATTCCACATTATTCTACAGTTAGAACAACAGCAGGTGCAACTTAATTCCCCTAACCCTTATCCATACTACAGTCAGCTCTACTTCTACAGTTTCATACACAGATTGTTTACTCGAGCTAGTGAGAAGTTAATTATTTTATGTGCCTCACTGAGGTGCTGAATAATTAAGGAGTGGACATATTTCCTTTCCCATTCTTAATTTGTTTGAGTAAAAGCTGATGTGTGTGCAGCCAAGTTGAAGAGATCGCCTCTCTTTGGATTATTCCTGTGCAAGCAGTATATGGTCATGATATGATGGAACTAAACATCATGCATGTGCACTGTCTCTTTCACAGCTTTAACTATAAATGGTAACGACAGTCTCCTTCATTCTTGATGGCAGAGCCCATGGATTCTCCATTCATAGTATGTCCATACTGCAGACTGCTACCAGTAATGATACTTGTACAATAACGATATATGGTTTCTTTGTTAGCCTTTAAACACATGGGATACTATTGCATATACTGGCACATACACCGATGAGCCACAACATTATGACCACTGACAGGTGAAGTGAATAACATTGATCATGTTGGTACTATGTGGTGTTCTGCTGGAAAACCTTGGACTTTGCCATCCGTGTTGATGAGACTTAGACACCCAAATAAACATTGTCCCAGAACAAGCACACTCCCTCATGCAAATGGCAATCCCAAATGTCACTGGCCTACCCCTGCAGGAAAATGCACCCCACCACATGGAAGAAACATCAAACAATCAGGAACATCTTGAAGAACATGACAATCGCTCAAGATGTTGATTTGACCTCCAAACTTCCTAGACCCCATTCTGATCAAGCATCAACAGGATGCAGTGGAACAAGTTTGATTGACAGAGGCCCCACTGCATAACGCAGAGGACCTAAAGGATCCACTGCCAACATCCTGGTGCCAGACCCCATAGGACACCCTGAGAGGTCCTCTTGTCCATGCCCAATGGTTCAGAGCATTTTCGATGACATAAGGAGGACCAACATAATATTAGGCAGGTGGTCATAATGTTATGCCTGATCGGTGTATATAAGGCAGATTAAATCATATATTAAAATCATATTGTGTGAAGCCGTCTTTGAGTTTGTTACCATGTAGCTCCCCTTTTACACACAAATATATATATTTTTGTAATTTATGAATTTAGGGTGTTTTTTGTTGATGTTTTTTTTTTTTACTATTATTTCACTTTTTTAATTGTCAGAATTATTGTTTTTAGAAAAACATATTTTTTTCTTAGTTTAGACCGATATATTTCATGTTTATACAGCAACTTTTTATAAACTGACAGCTCAATTACTAATTATAGTTACATGCTTTTGTTAGGTTTACTATTTTGCGGGTGAGCACAAATTGAATGTGGCATCTCCATCCTTTTTGTTGGAGTTTTTCAGCTGGAATAGTTCTGTTTCTGGGCAAACTAAAGATTTTTAGAGCACTTGTGAGCTTTTGGAAGTCCTGACTCAAGCTGTGGCTGAAGCAGCTGAATGCAAACATTTTCAAGAAGAGAAAACTACTGCATTTATAGGAGCAGGGCCAAGGCAGCTGAGGTAACTATATGAGATTCCCTCATCAGTCCTAACTCTTTTGTGACTGCAGTTCTGCCTTAGTCAGAGCACATGAAGTTGAACTGGAAATCCCAGCATACTGGGGGAAAAAAACTTAGTTATATACCTCAGATCACTAGTGACAATGCAATTAATAAAAAACAACAAAAAACTAAGCTAGCATTTTTGACATGAGTGCAGTAAAGAAAATTTTTTTACAAATACTATACAGTGTGTGCATTTTAGGCTAATTTTAAGCTAATAATATTAGCTATTAGCTAATATTAACCACAGTACTGGTCCCTCACCTGATGACCATGTTGCAGTGGGCGCACATCGGTGTACGAGTCCCAGCAGGTATATGTTCTGCCATCTGGACCAGGCTGTCCTCATCTTTAGGGTGGGGCTGAGGAACAGGTCGAGTTGGGACGGGACCCCGTGGGACGTTGACGCTGCCATTACCCTTCATACCAAAAGATGGAGTGATCAAACCGGGCTTAGGATGATGACCTGCGAGAAGTGGAGGAGACAGAAAAGGCTGCATTAAGGACCCCAGGAGCAGAGATGGTTAAAGGAAAGAGGTCTAGATATAAACTCAAAAAAGAATACACTCATGGCATCACAATGGTGGGTGGATGTGTGTGTCTGCGTTTTCTTCCCAGGTTTGTAAGTTATTTGACCTCTGCCCTCTCTGACTATACCCCAGCAGGTGTCATGGTGGTGCATGCAGCTGGCCGACTACTGTTGTCACAACCATGGATTCACCACATCAATCTTCAGCAAAACACTGAATATTTCAACTTTAAACACATTCCTATACACACACATAGACCACCAAGACATTCCCTCTGCTAAAACCCAGACACCTGGCTAAACATGTAGCTTGGCCTTTTGATCTTCACTCTATAGATGGAAACACTGGTGTTTTTGTATGTGTTAATGGTGAGAGAAAGGCTACAATTGGATCTTGGATTTACCATTACAGGTCATTTGGAGTGTCTGTTGGGCAAGCAACTGGACCGAGTTTAAAATGAATGTAGAGGCTAGTAGGGTATTCAATGAAATCATCATCATCATAAGAAACAGAGGACTTAAGTTGAAATATGTGTTTTACAGTCCTAGATGAGGCTAAAACAGCTTGTTGAAGTTTCAGGTAAACCTATTTTACAAAGTTTGATGTTTCTGCTTGCATTTCATAAAGTTGCATGCAGATGGTGAAGCTACTGAAGGAATGAGGGGTGCAGGCGAGTGACAAATGCACATGACTGCTTTAGTGTGTTTTTAAATTTGAACAGTGCCAACAGTGTTTTTACAATGGGCATTAGCAACGAGCCAGCCGCTGAAGCCCCGGTGTCTTTAACGGCAGCTGAAAATTCAAAATGGGCCTGTGGCTTACTGCTGCTGGGGCGCTATATGACCGGCAGTATATTTTCATGAGCCTGGGTCTCTGGGTAAGTGACTACATTTATGATTTTTGTTGAGCAGCAGTTACATCAGATTTAGAGGCAGAGGAAAGCAGTGGACTTTTGGATGGGGGCAATAGCTGAAGCTGAGGCTAGCTAGGCAAACAGACAGCAAACTTCTATGAAAATGAACAGAAATGCATGCAAAGAAACTATATGTATGTGCATGATAAAGAGAATAATGCACAGAACAGACATTCAGTCTCAGACTCTATGGGTTGAGCACTGATGGAATATGGGCATTATACTGCAGCTCTGTGCCGTGCCTTTAAAACTTTATTCATAACTCCCGACAGGTCCCCTTCAATAAATATTATCTTTCTGACAAAGTAGACCTGCTGCACATGTGACTGAGCAAGGCGCCACAGGCAGAAGTGGGCCTTCTCGCCTGCTTAATGGCCTTCCACAGAGGAAAAACACGAGAAAGGGAAAAGAAAGTCTGCAATGACCTATTTCACAACATATGTCACGCTTCAACCATGGAAAATAAGCCTCTTTCCCCCTGCTAACTGGCTGTAACAACATTCAATCCAACAGCCGTAAATCAGTTTCACACTATGGCAGGATTGGGAACCAAACATTTTTTTGTGTGCGGAGAAAAAACACCTTTTTAACTGTGAGGGGGGGAATATATTAATCAATCAAAAATGCATGCTTAAAAGAAGATTTAGTTCAATTCCTAAATGAGGGGTTATTTTTGGGATTCTATTTGGGGAAATCCTCATTCTGGGTATGTATGCATTCCCCATGACTTATGCTAAGAAAACAGTTCAGGCACCTCAGTCTGATTATATTCCGCTAGTTAATTTACTGAAAAAATACCGCAAAATGCCTACAGTTAAAACAACTCACACACAGTCATACAGACATACTTTTGTTAGATTTGGCAGCGTATTTAATGTACTATTGAAAAGATTTCATGCAGCCTTGGCAGGATGAGCTAAATATGTATTTTAGTCACTGAAACCCATGTATTATGCATACTGCACTCTTTAATATGTGCTCACAATTTCAGTCAGTTACCAGGAGACATGCCAATTGTGCCTTGCTGCACAGTCCATAAATCATATTTTATACAGGGTGAAAAATGACAGCTGGCAATAATTGTAACCACTGCTCATTGTGAATGTGTGAGGGAGTGAAAAAGCATATGAAAAAACCCTTCAGATATGCTGCAATCACAAACGGACAAGAGAGAACACACACGGTGTTTACCCTGAGCTGTAGCAGGTCCTTTGATCATAGTCTTGACAACTGCCGACTCATGGGTGTTGAGTTCAGGTTCCTCACTCTCATCACTGTGCAGAGAAACATAATGATATTTGAATATTAAGTGACAGAATATAGTTTGATCAAATTCACATAAATAAAACTGTACACCAGAATCCAGTGTCACTGCACATCCAATGTTAAACAAACGCAATACATTGTTAATATTTGCATCCCACCCTGTCAAAGTAATCTGGATGATTCAGTTTGCGAATGTACTGTATAGTATGTGTGCAAGTTTACATGTTATCTCTTTGGCTTGCTAAAATGAACAGGGAAAAAAAGAATCACCAACACAGTCAATTTTCCAAAGATCCTGTCAAAATACAGCAAGACAGAGTCCAGACCACCTACCTGCTGACAGAGCAGAGACGGTACAGTACCAACCAAAACACAGAATGCAGCTACAGCCAAAACAGTACAGTACTCAACTTCATGGTGCACTTCCTCCTGGTGAGAACAGTTCACCCAAAAACGTTGCCCATGTGCCACATTTATGGCAAGACACAGTCCAGGCCGCAGGCCTGATGATGGATAGGAGATGAGTGGGTTTGCAAAGCACTAATAATGCAGCACACCCATTCAAAAGTGAAGCCAGAATATTAATTTAGATGACTCAACTGAGAGTAACTGACTTCAGTGGAGTGAAATACAGCATGGTGTAATGTGAAAAAGTGTCCATTCCTCATAGACTGTGGACAGATGTCAGACTACCAGTCTTAATAATGGAAGTCAGAGACAGAGTCCTCATTGTATAGTGCAGAGTCTACCCACATTCATTTTACTCCATTCAGTGAATTTATAGATTTGTGCTATTATTGTATACACAGGTAAACATAGTCGCTTCCTATCTTTATATTAAATAAATACTCTTAATACAGAATGTAAGGTTTTGGGCACTTGATTGAGGTCATGGAGAGACAAACTGAATGAGTCTCCAAGGCCACATTGGCAGCTGATTCTCATGAGTTCCCAAGAAATAAAACTCAATTTCACATTCGGGTCAAAGGATAAGTAATTTTAAGAGGCTCTGTAGTAAAATTTAGCGGTGGTCACATCAAACTTATGCCAGAACACTAATTCAAATGATGAAGTAGAGAAAATGAGCAAATGGTACAAGTCATATTTCTCATCTCATTGCACAAGACACATAAACTGAGCTAAGCATAGAGCTGTGAAAGGCTTTTAGTCAGCCTTTGATGAACATTGCTGTGGCACATGGTGCCACATTTTGTCTCCAAAGGAATGTAAACATATAATATCTGTGACTTGCCCAAGGTCTCCGAAAGCAAGATCTAAGACAACTCATATTTTCTGAGGGCAATGTATTCCTTCTGAGGGTCACACAGTCTCTCCTGGGTCAAAATGTTTTCTCGTAAGGTAAACATGTGTCTCTGAGTAAAATACTCCCACATGACGCAAACTTTTCTCTGCTTGTTGAAGACTTTTTTTCACATGACAATGCTCTTATTTGGACAAACATTGTGTCAGATCGACATGTAAGGCAACATTTTCTTTCTCCAGCTAAGAGGAGTGTTACTGGGACACATTTCCATCAGAGAAATTTTGGTTCTCTTGAATAGATTTTTATTAATTGCCCATTACTTATAACTGGCCACAACATCTGAAATTATGAACAGTCTAATGCATAATGATAATACATAATGTGCAGTTATTTATGCACATGGATGATTCATAAAATATCACAACAGATTAGGCTATACACATTCCCAAAAGTTTTATTGTTTGACTTGACAATGAAATATTTTTTGCAGGTTTGGTTTGAACTCATTTTTCTGGTCAGCTTCCTGTCAGACTTGATCCAGCTGTCGTGGTGGAAGTGAACAAAACATCTCTGCCCTTCAATCAAACGTGGCCCAAAGGCCTCAGACCACTTCACTGTCTTTTGAAACGATGCAAAATGAATAACCTCTGTACAATATAAAGTGTGTGTTCACGAGCGCCAGCTGAGTAGCCTGGGTGGGCCAACAGTATCTCCCCAGATGTATTACAACCATAATGCAAAGTTGTAGTCGGTGCCAACACTTGGATCACTGCTGTCTTCCCCTTGTGCCTGGCTGTTAGGGGACTCATGGGAGACAAGTGTTATGGCAACTGCAGTCATAGTTACATTGAGTTGTGCCTCTATGTTTTGTGTGAGTGAGAACGAAAGAGTGAAAGAGAGGAACTGAGAGAGAGAGTCAAAGTGACAGAGACAATAAAACGTGAGGAGAGAAAGATAGAAGAAGAATGTTGCACCTGTGTGTGCTGCCTTCACCTTAGTAGATGCATTGTGTTTCGTTGCTGTGACTTTCTGTGATTTTCTGTGCGCACATTTTATTTGAACAGATGAGACATCCATAGCATTTAATGATTCCTACAGTACAGAGGTTCACTAGGTTCCCCATACAGGACTAAAATCAGTGATTCAAACTTTCTGAATGAGCACTTTTAGCTTTGTGAATGTGGAAAATAGTAGTTATGGAATAAGTGAGAGATGTGAGAGATACTGGAGGAGTGGAGACAAAACATTTACCTAAAGATATAGACAGCATTGACGGGAGAGGATAAGAAAAGGTCCCCTTCTTCTGTGGCAGACTGATGCCAAGACACCCTTTGGTGTGAGAAGAAAAATGTCACAAAAATAAGGATGACACTTAAACACAAAGATGGCTGTCAAGAATGGCATCCCCACTCCCATCATATCTGCATGCACACACTAAAAATGTAAATCGTGAACTAAAAATTTAAATGGTTAAAAAGGCATGTGATTAATATACACTCTGATGAACAATGGACACACGAGCTATGGTGCAATAACAAGGATTGTGATAAATGCACCCAATGGTCTGTTGTGTTAGCATTGATTCCCGCTAATCAGCGTATAGCCGGTACACTCCTAATCTAAGTACTCTCTATAGGAAAGAGACTGTCAGGCTGCAAAACATCTCTCTTCATTCTCATTATCAGCTTATCATTTTGTGTATCATCCGTCTCACAGGAGGAGGCAGAGGACTGGTTTACATATCTTGTTTCTGCAGCCAGAGACAAAACTCAAAGCAGTCCAGTGTAGACGTGAGCACCAACTCGCTGTATTTCCGTTAGACCTCTTTAAAAATGTATTTTTAGAATTTTGCATAGACCAGCAGCACCTGCACTCCTGCTTGTGGCTGTTACATTCATAAAATGGGTATTAAAAAAATCAGAAACACTCCAAACCACCTTCCTCTGTGTATTCTGGAGTGTGTGGTTCCCGATGCTTTCACAGTAAACAGGTAATAAGTGAAAGAAAGAAACAATGACTTGCAAAAAAGGTCTCTGGCTAGACCACAAAACACTGTGACTGCATGGTGAGCATGTCACCTGGATGCCCCACAGACTGCTTACTTTCAGATTTTAGAATCTTTATTCTGGGATTTCTTGAGAAAATCTGTCTGCTTGAAACATTTTTCTGTCTTATAGATTTAAACAGGCTGCACATTTAACTTAAGACTGCTTCAGGGGTATGACCCCCAGGTTTCTGTCTTAATTAAAAACAAAGGGAGGAAAGCAGTTAATTAGGTAAGTAAATAACTAAGCTTTCTGCTAATTAAACAAGCTAAATTCACAGTTCTGTCCACATGAAAACAGAAGCAGGTGCATCAGCGGGCATCAACTCATCAAGCAGAATGGTCCTGAAAAGAACAGGAAAGACCTCATCCTCATCATGCTATTAGGCTGTTAGACTCTGTGAGATTAGGAACTGTAGTGCCATCCATTTGAATTATCTTAGCCAACAAGCTAACAACATTCATTCACATTAGCCACGGTAATTGGTTAACAACAGGTGACAAATAGAGCAGGAAATAAGATGCTCCTCAGGCCTTCATTCATTAGAACCAGTTACAGTGCAGCTCGTTAATATTCTCCACCAATCAGGCCAATTACATGTGAAGTTGATTGTATTCTGGAAGACTGTGATTGGTTTTGCGGAGAGCTCTGCTGTTGGTTTCTGATTCAATAGTAGCCAGTTAGATTGCTGACCATCTGGACGCACTGGGCCGCATATGAACCCTGTCAACTAGGAGGAATAATTACAGAAGGATTGAAGGAAGGAGGGAGAGGATGAGATTGATTTTTCTTTATTTTTATTCTGTCTGTCTCACCTGTTCTGTTTTGTATTCTACTCTTTTTAACATTAAGAGAGAGCGACCTTGAACATTACACACATTTACTGCATCACTAACCTATCAGTGGCCCTTATCTGCATCTCTGCTGTTGTTCCTGTGTTTGTGTTGTCTGAGCTCTATTTTCAGCTGCCTAATAATGAGACTGACAAGAAGACAACTTCAATTATACGCTTCCTACCGAGCATGAAATTATTATCTCTGTTTCTGTACAAATACCCAATTGTTTCTTATAGCTTGTTGACATGTGTGTCAATGAAGTAACTTTTTGATCCAACCAGACTCCAAGATATTTATACTCAGACACCCTCTCAATACAGAGTCTATTCAGAGTGGTAATTGGCAAACTGTTCTAGAAAATAGCTTATATTTAGTATTGTTTCTATTCAGGACTGTTTTCAAGTGTCATTTACATAAAATAATTGTTATAGAGGATTTTACATTGGTAATATAAATTGTGAAGACAGGACCCAATATAGCACCTTGTGGAACTCCCTTTGACAATGGTGAAAATACAGAAGGACCTTTTACTAATATCACACACTGCTGTCTATGAAAAGGTTCTTCTGAAACCATTTAAGGATGTTAAAATCAAAACCAATATTGCACAGCTTTTGTAGGAGGAGAGCATGATCAGCAGTGTCAGATCCTTGTGTTAAATCAACAGAGAAGGCAGCACACTATTTCCCTGTGTCAGCAGCAGATTTAAAATCATTTATAACCAAAGGAATAGCAGTGGCAACGCCATGTGTAACTCTGACACCAGATTAATTTGGACGTCTCACAGAATTTCTTAAGAGGACAATTGTGAGATGATTATTAACTAATGACTCCACAACATTAGCAAGTCAGGACCGTTTGGAAATTGGCCAATAGTTATTAAGATCATTTAAGATCATTGTGATTATGCAGAGGGACGGCATGTGCACATTTCAACATGTGAAAAGTAAGTCCAGTAGAAATGGAGGCTTTAAAGAGATACATAATTTGTCCAGCAATAAATGGGGTGCAGAGCTTTAAAAAAACAAACAAAAAAAACGGTCTAGTTTATCCTCTCCAGTTGCTTTCCTGCAATCGATAGCTTGAAGTGCCTCACTAACAACTGAGGAAGTGGAGGCCTGTAGGGTGAACTTGGAGGTATGATTTTAAGGGGAGCGCATTAGCGAAAAGCTTCTTATTAAGAGCAGATCCTGAGTATACCATATCAAATAGATTCCCTGCAGCTACATGCATGTATAAAGCATAACAAATAACTGTAGGCTTATTTATCAGGCAGTGACTAAATGTAGCATATAAGAAGGAACAGATATAGAGGATCTTTGTTATCTGTATTTACTGTTTGAGATTAATCTCTTAGTGATAGCTGGCTTTTGCTTTCTCAAAGAAAATATGCAAAATTGTGTAAAAGTTAGATAATGTGCTGCTTCACCAGTACGCCTTGCTTCGTCCCTTGATAGTTCTGTGGAGAACCAGGAGCTTGATCTATGTAAATATAAGCTTTTAAAAAGTTGCATGTTTACTAATGATGGACACAGATGGGGGTGGTCTGTAAACTCCATCACATATAATTATTTTTTACAAGATAAGTTAACTTTCACAGCAATAAATTAAAAAAATAAGGCAGTATAGTGACAACATTTAAAACAGATAAATATGACTTCACATACATAACTACACCACGCACTCTTCCAACTCTATCTATTCTGTACACGTTATAGTTACGTAAGGAAACCTGACAATTATGTATACTCTAAGCCAGGTTTCTGTCAGAACCATGATATGTGGGTCAGCCTGTGTTCCCAGAATTCTCAGGTGATCCAATTTAAATTGATTACACATGCATCCTTGCTGTTGTTCCCATGTTTGTCTTATCTGAAGTCTATTTTAATCGCTGTACACTGCCTAATAATGACACTTCTTGTTTGCTGGTATTAAGTGATAATGAGGAAAAACAGTGCATTTCAGTCCCCCTCCCCAAGTGTTTACATATGTGAAGTAACCCCTTGTGTACTGTCGCTCCAACAACAACTTGTATTATGCAACTCATAAATGTGTTGGTTTCATTTGAACATTGAACAAATGGTCCATTAACATAGCTGACTGCTGTCCAGCAGCTCTCTCCACCACACAACAGATGGTCTATAATTTAGCACTGTGATATTCTTTGGATCAAATTCAGTCCTCACACACTATACCATCCCTGCGTGTACATTCACACTCATGCGGTGACAAATACATTCATCCATACAGACACCCACTCAGATTGTCACACATGCACAAACACATTTTTCATACTTCACGGTTTAAGTGTGTGCAGTTGTGTCCACCAACCAATGACTGATCTCTGTGAGATGCTGCCAAGTTGTTTCACAGTGACCACAGAATGTCATAGCTGGTATGAACTGTCGCCACAGAGACATATGGACCATGTCTTTTGGTGTTGGCATGGTTTGAATAAACATGGCTTCTTCACTGGCATGAACGGCATGTTCAGTGGGCCCTGTTTATGCTGCGGGTTAAAAATAAGTACAATTCTAAACATCTTTTCAGAAAATATTTATTTAAACAATTTTTAAATGAGAATGAATAACCTAACTCTTCTCTGGAGGCAGGTGGAATAATGAATTTTCCAACCGTAAAGCTGTCTTCCACATAGATGTCGGATTTTTCTTTGTTGCTACCAGGCAATTAGTTGGTGAGAGCTTTTATTGTTAAGCCACATGCACCACAAAATGTTAAAAGAATCTTCATTTTACATCTTATTATTTGTAAATTAGATGATTGATCACTCTTTTTGTGGTGCAGACCTCGACAAAACTGTATTTAAAAGATTTTAAACACAAATGATAATAATTATAATGTATCAATATAACACTGATTTAAATTTGAAATTACATAAAACAACAATTTTAGTCGAGATTATTTTTTACCAGTGTGGTAAAAGTATGTTTTGTCCAGGTCTGCTGTGTCTACCTTTTGTTCTTTGGCAGGTGCAGCTCACTGACACTACGCTGTTTCTGCTTCTTCTTCTTCAAGCGTTGCAGTGGAGCTTGTTTGACAGGAGAGATGAGCAGAGCATCCAGTAAGGACTGAGACACTGCCTGCTTCTCAGGAGGCCAATGACTGCTTTGATACGTTTTTCTAACCAAGTCAGGACATATTGAAGAAAGGAAAAGGCAGAAGGATGAGGAGGAAACCGTTATGACTTGATTAACTTCCTATGGGGTCCCAGATCAAAAATTTACCTTTGGGCCCCTGTTGACTCCACTATACATGTCAATGACATTATAAAATCTTGAGAACTGAAATGATTAGTTGATTAATTGATTGATCAGTCAGCGTAAAGCATCTGATTAATCAATTGACAAGCAAATACTTTTAAAAAACAGTTTCAGTTAATATTTCAAGCAAAAAAGAAAGGTCTAAAATTCTCAAATGTGGATATTTACTCAGTTCAACAGTTCTCTGCGATAATAAAGACTTTCAGGATGAAGCACACAAAACCACACATTACACCAACACACTCTATTTACCTCACATGCACTGGACTACAACACGCACTGCGAATGTGTTGTGAATGTTCAGGCTTTCTGGGGGC
>OMNN01082161.1:0-11939 GCA_900302755.1 Chromis chromis | reverse complement strand
GGATACCAGTGGAGGTGAAAGATAAAGTATGTGTATCAGAGTGAGCCAGAGGTTTAGAATCATACGGTTCCACATGCGGCCCACCTTGAAGGCGTATTCTTTGACCGTTGAAACAACATCTTTGAAGAGGATTTTTGAAGTCAGGGTGTGGCCGTGATAAACAACCGGCTCCCCATCGCTGCCGTCCCAGCAGTCCACCTCTACACAACGGCAGCCTCTCTTCAGGGCCCTACACACACACACACACACACACACACACACACACACACACACACACACACACACACACACACAGAAAAATGAGAATACACTATGTGCTGACCCCCAGAACTCAAACACACACATTGCTGAGGACTGCTTGCTTCCACACAGACACACACACTGATCTGACACCACAGAAAACATCTATGTGCTGACTGCCACAGCGTACAGCCCTGGGCGAGCCAAACAAGCACAGAGACAGAGATGGACAGATAGACAGCAGCACAGACGTACACAGAGCTGTCATCTCTGCATCAGCACACAAACAATGCAGGAGGAACAAAAAAAAAAGCAAGGGAGGGAAAGACTGGAGTAAAGGATCAACAGGGAGTGATAAAAATAGAAAGATGATACTCTCTCAAATGGATTTTCTTTAAGCTCCGTCAGCCTGTAAAATACTTGTCAACATCCTATGTGATGTGTTTTCAATAAACATTTGAGAATAAACAGGGAAACCAACAGCGTTTTGATGTGTCAACATCACTTGCAGGATTTCATAAACTGATTTGAGGCTGTATTCACCCAACTTGATGCTCTCAGGGCCACAGGGACCGTGCTTTTAAGTCTCACATCAAAACAGACAAGTAATCCATCTATCTGTGTTTCTCTGCCTTTCGCTATCTCTGTCACTCTCATTTACTTTGGTGTAATTTACTCTCATGTCTCTTGCCACTCCACCATGCAATGAAATAGTAAAAAGGGAAATTCAGTTTTTTCCTACAGGCGCTGGTGCATTTATTCCCATTGTTTCCCGCTGTGAGCTACACGCCCAACAACATAAGTCAGCTCCAGAAACCCGTCACTCACAGACACTAGCGAACCCAAACACACAATCCAGCACATGGTCTGCACTCCCTGCCATTTGCAGGAAGGCAAAGAACTGGCAGAAACATGTAGTTGTCTAAAGAACAATTAAGTGCGATTTAAATTCACAGAAAAGCCAGAAGTTACCCAACTGTTGGAGTACTGCTTGCAGTGGCCATTGGGCCCCGATAAAAATAAGGTCCTTAACCCTCTGAACCAAGCTATTTGGGGTGTTTTTGCTCACTGTGGGATCAATTCTTATTGTAATGTAAAGTCCTGCACCTCTATTGAAACAGCACAACCATGGCTAGAAGTACAGAAAACCCCAAAATGTCTTTAGTGCAGTATACAATAGCAATAGCACCATAAATCAGAAAAAAGTAGAATTTCTTTGATTATTTATTTAATAAAAATTGAAAACCTGGAATCAACATGTCCCCATGTGTTACCAATACTGGAAATAATGGTGACTGTATATACTATAGATATTTTACTACTGACTACTTTTTAAAATTTGTTTGGTTTATTTCTGACAGTTTTTTTTAGAAATATCAAAATTCCAAGCTTAGTTTTGATAAGTTGTTCCAATGAAAATGAAAGACGTGATACATGATGAATACAAGGACCCTCGAAAAAGGTAAAATTCCACAGTTTCCTTCTGTTTTTACCGTCGCTGGCTCTGATAAATGGTGTGATTTTGGTGAATTTTAAAGATATCATGCCCATCAAACACACTGGCAGGTTTTGGGGTTCAGAGGGTTAATGTTGCGTTTCATTTGTCAAACTTCTGTATGTCTCCACTTGTACATATAAGCGTCTGGCAAAACAGCAGGAAACATTTTCAACATCAATTTGATGCTTACACAGGAGCCTGCACCATTGTTGAAAATTACATGCATGTCGAGCAACAAAGAAAACCGAGGAGACACTTGTTCGTCTCCATCACATGCTGCAATAACTCTGTATCAGTTCACTTGCCACAGTCTGCAATCTACAGCCTGCAATTTACCCGAAGAGTGAATTTCCCCCACAGCTTCCCCAGAGATTTAAACAACAGGTTTCCACTCTATTCTTGCTGTAGCTCTTCTAAAATTGCAGGCTGAAGCCACTGATCATGTACCATGCACCAAAGTGCAGTATGAACATCATATCGGTTATTTGATTGTAATAGTGGAGAAGAAGTGGCAAACTTGCTTCCCAACAGTTTTTCTTTCCGGTAGTGGAGCCCTCCACTCTGCTTAAGTCCATTTAAATTATAACTTAGACTGGAGTGACAGAACTGCAAATGCTGTGTGAAAGTTGGACACACTGCAGATAGAAAAGAGTTGTAAACCCGGCTTCAAGCACTTTCACCAGAGAGAGCGAGAGAGAGTGGAAGAAAACCTCCTCAACACGTCGACTCTCTTTAAAATGCACACCACATAGTCTCAAGAACGTATAGGAAACAGAAAAACCAATGCACATCTTTTCAGCTATATCCCTATACCTATGTAAGGAGAGAGATATGGAAAAAAAACTGCAGATGACCAAAGGAAAAGGCAGCTCCTACCAGTTTCTCTGGAAATCTGGACGAAGGCCTCGACACCGCTCTCGCCGTAGTTGCCCTCGGAGGCCAGCGTGGACACGTAGTTCCACTCCATCGCTGTGACGATGTCCATCATGGCCTGGGCCTGGTAGGAGTCTGGTGGCACCACACGGGAAAAGAAGTCGTAACGGGTGTTGTCGCTGAGTTCAGGGGCCGTGGAGGCGTAGCTGATCTGGGGGATCTGGGTAAGAAGAAGGAAAGAAAGACGACATTAAAGAAGAGAAGACAGGAGCTAAGATGCAGCTACTTCATTAAATGGTCGACATCACTGTGAGTTGGGTTGGCACTAATTTTCTATCAATTAATCAGTCGACTATTTAATTAAAACCATTAGATGTCCTCCCAAAAAGCAAAATTACCATTTAATTGAAGCAAATTACTATTTGTATATCATGGTGGATTGCAGCACAGTACAAAATATGAACAAAATTTCACATGTATAAGTGCGAAACTGTAGGGTTAGACCTTATGTAGGTCAGTAGTGCACCTCCAAAAGAAGTCCAAGTGTCTATAAAACTCCTTAAAGTGAAAAAGTTGTATCTGTATATTAAACAAAGTGCAACACGGACAGGGTGAATATTGTACAAGCACATAGCAGCTAAAGCAACTATTTTTTTCCTTATTGTGTAATCCTTCTCTGACTCTGGTAGTAGCTTCGAATTCAATGAAATACAGCCAAACTCGTAGCACAGCATTCATCTTTTACTGACAACGTTGCAGTAATAAAATCATGACTTTAGCAGTTCAGGGCAACAGTTTGTCGAATTAGACACAATTCAGCCACTATTATATACTAGTTACACTGTGTGACAACAGAAACAGAATAATACAACTTTATTAGGAATTCACCCGTAATAACATACAGTATATGTGAGCAAAGAGAGCAGGACAGAACCAAACAGAATAGCAACAGCTGTTGATTGAAAGCACAGTGTACAAACCAGCTTTTTGTTTTGTGATAACTTGACTTGGGTCTTTGGAAACCTTTACATTCCCACCCCTATCGGTGTGGGAATCACAGGGTAGCTCATACGATACGCGATACATGGTTCACGATACTGATACTATCAAGATACAGCGATACTGTGATAATCGATATATTGCAAGACAATCACATAACGATACATCACGATATCTATACCTAAAATACAAAATGCCAGCGATGGACATTGTAATGCTGGCGGCCCTTTGAGACGAGAAAGGAAGCTTTGCTTTAAGCATTATATTAACGGCTGCAGGCTGACCTTAAAAATTAACTGCTTCAGTCGCTTTCTCGGCGAGGAGTTCAGGATGGTGGCGTTGCAGGTGGGTTTGCATGTTCGTGGTGTTGCCTGTGTACTTTACTTTTGCGAGGCAGCTCTTGCATAGGGCATAGTCTTTGTCCAGCTTGCTTGTTCCCTCAGTGTTGCCAAAGCCCAAATGGGTCCACACTTTGGACTTAAATGTGGATGGGGCGTCTCTTACGGTAGCGTTGCTGTCCTCCATTATACCTGTACAAACTCTTCTTGGGCCAATTCTTTTCTGCTCAAGTCTCCTTCATTCATATGATAAACACCACTGTGTGGAGTCATTAAGTAGTGATGCTGGAGAAATGGCAGCTGGCAGGGGGATCTAGCAAGGTTTAGAGCGCCTTATTATATTAATTAAAGTATCCATATTTGGCGCCAGCGTATCGATACTCATATCGCACGAGGAGGGACGACGATATATTGCTGTATCGAGATTTTGTCCCATCCCTATTCACCGAGGCGGACTTTGTTTTCACCATTATCTAAAGCAGTAGTACAGCTGACAAATGACTGGAGTCAAAAACAACAACATCATAATGCAACAATTATGCTGCGATAATGAGGAGAAACATTTGTTGTAATGAACCGAAAGAAAAAAAAAAGTAGAAAAATGTAGATGAAAGAATTTTCAGCACCAATGTTATTGATTACGCTGAATAATTGTGGCAGCTCTAATCGTGAAAAAAGTAAGTAAACCTGTTAAGTAATGAGTCATTCTGTGATTATTCTGCAATGTATTTTCCATCTTCATGCACATTTTAACTGGGATGCAGAGGAAAGTTAGAAACACCCACTCCCTGCAGGAACACTGACATGATTAACTGTCTGGAATTTTACAATCGTACTGCAGCAGAGAAGATTTATCGTTGGTTGAAAGACCTGAAAGAATAAACTAACTGATGACGAACAGGTATGGAGGAAAAATTGATAAATAATTAAGAATATGAAGATGGAATGACAGAGAGAGGCAACGGAAAGGTAAGCCGGTGATGCAAAATGTTGTCATTTCTCAACATTGGTGTCACGGCTGACAGATTAAGGGTAGAAAGAAGATTCGGAGCAGCGAGACAGACGCAGAGGAGACCAGACAGGAGGACAGACAAGAAAAAAAGCACAACAGACAGAATAGAAGATGGAGAGACAAAGAGGTTGAGAGAATGACAGAAGAAACATGCACACACGCACGTATTGCTAGTAATAGGTAGCGTTACAGGCCAAAAGTGTTCAGTGGCTGACAGGCAGATTGATTTTACCGTGACAGGGGGGGACAGCGAGGGAAGACCCTGTACACAAACACATACAGATGTTGGACAGACGTCTCATTGGCATTCATTGGGAGTCAGCCTGAACTGCCAATCTCAACCAAAACATAAGGTGTGTCAGCTGTCTGTCTTCCATGAAACCACACACACTCACATAAATATACAAACGTCTACAACTGCTGAACACAGCAAAACCGGTTGGTATGGTGTGAAGGGATTTAAGACAGACGTGTGTGTGTGTGTGTGTGTGTGTGACCAGAATGTTTCTTAAACCCATCACTCACTGTCTTTGTTCCTTTTGAGTGTCATCTACAGTCCCTGCACCCTGCATCTACACTTGTCTTTGCCATTCTAAAAGGTCAGGGATCCATTTTTGAAGGATTTTCTAAATCATTTTTCTTTGATGGATCCGAAGCGCTGCTTCACACAGGTGTAAACAGCCCTGAGTGTCAGGACTTTGCTCTGTTGCTTCAGGATTCAGGCTCTAACTTTATTAAATAAAAGGTGCACATTTTGTACAATTTTCTCAACCGATAATCAGCAGCCTTATCCATCAATAATCAAACAATCAGTTAAACAAAATGTACTCAGTGGGCATCATAGTGTGTCCTAATGTCACATGACATGGTCCGCTGATTGACAATCAGCCACTAGACCACAGTGATACTGTCATAATGCACTTCAGCTAGCCTACAAAGACAAAACTCTGTCCGGTAGGCATTAAGCGTCACAGGAGACTTTCTCATGGTTGCACTTAACGAGCTAAACTCCTATAAGGGTCTCTGCTTGCCAATCTAGAGCTGGCTATAGTCTGAGTGACCGCCTTCTTACGTCGCAACAGTGTTAAACAGCATGTGGCTCCACCTGGTTACGCCACCAGGTACTATAGCTAATGACATGCATATCCTTATATTAAGTTTGTTTTACCTCTTACAAAATGTTCCCCCTCTGATATATTGATTGATTTGTCATGCTTCCTCCCATTTGTCATCTTTGACAGATGTTTATATATATTTGTCACTTGATGTATATTTTCCTTTGTTTCTGACATTGGACATAGACTATGGCAACTCCCAGCTATGGATTTATCATCCAATAGATTTGAAATCCCGATTCAACCAATTATCCAATGACAATTATACACTTGGTTTGGATTAAATATACCTGTTTGCATCATGAATTTGTCCATTTTGAAGTTGAAATTCTTCCCAATAAAAGTGAATTAATAAGTGTATTCTGATTATTTTTTATTATGTATATCAATTGGTTAAATTATTAACGGTAATTAATTGATTAAAGATTAATCACTAGCATACCTTATATACAAATATATGTATATATATTGGACTTAATTAGGATTCGGCAAAAACAAAAGTAATTCTTTGTCTAAACAGTCTCCAATGAAAGAGTTTTGAGTATGTTTCACTTCCACAGCAGCAATCAGTGCACAATACTAACTGTAAAGTGTCTTTTTCCAGTAGCTGAATATCTTGTTTGAAACTAAACAATTTTGTTGTGTTTTTCCGCTGTTAAATAAGTTCCCATTTCTCTCAGTGAACTTGGTGGGAGTTCATGTTTGGGACATTTGAGTACTATTATTGGTTTCCTCTGCCAAGGGAATACAATTGGAAACTTTCATAAACTTCAGGACGTGTATGTATAATTCATAGAGTATAGAGATAAACAAATAAGATATCAAAGCTGGGCCAGCAGAAAGAAGCAGCTGGTGAAACAACTGGTGTGCATGTGTTTGTAGCGCTGCACTGTATATATGCGACTACGTCTGTGTGTTGGTTTGTCACACTTGTCCTTTTACTCTCTGTGTACATTTAAATAGGTGAATATCCATTTCAAAGAGAAATGAATGCACAGCTGTGGGAAAATGAGATATTTGTCTGTTTACAACAGCAATGGGAAAGAAACCCTGCGACCTGGGCAAACCTGATACTTTGATCTTTTGTTATTTCACTCTACAGCTGGGAAATGGACAAACGCAGACACAAAAACACACACTGATGTGCACTGCACCTCCTCTTGTCATATTTCCTGAATCATTACCGAGCAAGAGGAGGAAAAGCACAGAGAGAAACGAATGCAGTAAGGTAGGGGGAGCTTTATAAAGTCTGTGACATCCAATATAGTCTGCTCCAGGCATAGACCCAATACTGTCTTCCACAACTACACCTGTGGTTTCTAAAAATGAACACTTCTGCAGACATCTACACAGTCACCATAGATTCCCCCAGACACGCATGTGCTATGCATATAGGCACGGAAACCTACTTAAGACTGAGCACGTCTAATGCCATGTGACACTTGAGTGTTGTAAATCATTCATGTGCTGCGAGTTGCCAAAGACTCGGGCCTTTTTCAAAGCAAGTGGAGTTGGAGTTGGAGTTAGAGGCAGGAAATTAACAGCTTGATTCCCCCACATCGCTGGGGAAGAAGATTATGCCTCCAATCCCCTTAATTCTATTTGCTCTAATGAATATGTGTGTGAGAGTATGGGAGAGAGAGGGAAATGTAAGTGTGAAAATAAAACAGGGATGAGTATGTATAGACAGATATGTACTTCCAATTAACACTTTCTCACTTACACACGTATCAATGGGGTGATGATTGGTGACTGATACAGTGTCTTGATACACAATTGCCCCTCACTATATACAATATGCATTGACTATCCTTATCCAATACTAATTTAGAATCACAGGGACATGCCACTGGCTGAAGGGATGACAAGGTCAGTTGGTCAGTCCATCACTTTGATCTGCACTAATACAATTATGCTCCCCACTGAATAAATCCAAATGGCTTTGATTAGTCCCTGGATTTTCATGAGTGAAAGGTCTCAACAACTAGAGGATGGAAGTCCTTGGTTTTATAGTCAAAAGTGGGAATATATGATCCAGAAATGCTGAAGGCTTTAGGACTTTTAACTAATATATCACAAAAATATATATACTTTGGTCCCACATTGATGCCAGAATTCTGTAAACACGATGGTACTTGTTTTTCTGTGGCACCAAAAGTACTGTAGAAGTCAAAGGAATCACAAGTGTTAGTACAACAAGAGGTCCGCTACAACTGGTGGAAAAAATAAAACAAAAAGAAACACAGTGTTGTGTGGAAATAGTTTGCTGAGCAGAATGAATAAGTCAACTTACAGACAACTAAAAGCTCAAATGCAAACATTATAAAGCATTTCAAACAAAAAGAAGAAATGAATCACACTTATCTAACCACTAAACAGAAACCTCAAGGCTAAAGAATTAAGCGGAAGAGCCAAAAATTGCAGTTCCTTCAATGGCCACTTGAGGCTTGCTCTAACAGCGAGTCGGTTCCCATAGACTCCCATGTTAAAAGGCTCAACTTTATGGCAGAAATAAACATATTTACAGGTTTTGGTCTCTGTAGCTAATTTCCATATTCATGATAAGTGTACAGTGTGTGAACTCTGATATAACCCATTCAGTCTTATTGTATTAAGGCTTAAAGTTTTGCACAATTAATAACGCAATCATTTTCAGTACTTTGAGCTACAGGTGGGTGTCATCTTAGGACAGTCCTACACTCCACTTATGTTTCACCTTGTTGCTCTCATTAGCCAGGAGTTAGGCAGTGCCAACATGGGAACGGCTAGACCCACCACACTGTACTACACTATTGGTGTATACACTATTTGGAATACAGTCAATGCTAATCACCCCATGGTTTTTCCAACAAAGAATCATTTTTGGCAGCCACCTAAGGGATTTAAGCCAGCGCCAAAGGACACTCACCAGTGCCAGAAAGAGTTTTGTTAATGGGTGTTTCATTTACTCAAGTATAACACTCTTTTTGTTGTTTATCTAATTGTCAGGAATAACTAGAAAACACATAGACTTCTGTCAAATAAGGTAAGACTGCCTTTGAAATTAATGCCAAGAAAAACCCTGTCACCTCAAACAAAGGAACCCTGAGTTGTCCACAGAATTTCAGTTTTTACTTTGCATTATTGTTTGTGTGGGGCATTGCTACAACAGATGCAGCTGTCACAATTCAGTGTTTACAAAGGCTAACATTATCTTGTTTAGGCTATTGTAGCAATAGCTTATAATGTGTGTGCTACATTGTGCCTGCACGTGTGTATGCAGCAGCTTTCTAGATAAGGATTTGTGTTGAAATGCATTCATTTGATTTATTTTTTTGGTTTCAAATATAGCATTAAGAATCGCAGCATTTTAGTGGTACCAATTTTCTGGTGCTGTGACATCCTGAGAATGGACTTCTGAAATGTGAACACCTCAGGGTATTTTGGTGTCTCACAATCAAGTCATGTTGAATCTTTAATCCACTGTTCCCAAGGCTGTGCGGATTACCAAAACTCTACTATGCATGAAAAGTTAAAGGCTTATAGCACTGCAGTGTTCACCTCCTTGCAGTCACCATCCCTCAGCAAAGCCAGAAGGTCTCTGAACCAGCACTTAGTCCCTGCACCTCTCCCCTAAACCTCATTAAAGGCCTAAACTCTTCCCTAGAAAAAACACAAACTAATCTATTTCATATAGTGGGGCGACCACTGAAAAGCAATTTGGCCAATCTAGGAAAGATATTAAATCTTGTTTCTTTTGCTTAAGTATAGAATTGATCACAGTGAAAACATGGAATAGACTTCCCTCGGCCATAAAAATAACAGATTAATTCTTAATTGAACTCTATTTTGCTCGGAGCAAAGCCTACTGAAAGAGCACTGCTAATATGTTTTCCCTCCATGACAACAATCAATGCACACCAGCAGGCTGATGAAGTCTCATTTTTCCGAGCGCCGGAAAACACATTCTTTGACCGAAAACTTTGCTTTAAGAATACTCCTAATAGCCACTAGTGTTTTTTCCGAGTATCTTCTCGGCGAACTCAGTGGGAGTAAAGCCAATATAAACCAATATAAGCCAATATCCTAGAACCCCTGGTCCACCCCATCTATTCCTTAATGGCTCTGGCGATAGAGGGGAACAGTTTCATCCCTCACTATGGATCAGACTGAATCTCACTAGGGAGCTGAGCAGATAACTAACAGCCGGATTTGGACCTTAACAGACCTAATGATCCAGGCCAGTGGCTTTTTTGTGTGTGTCTTTGAAGCTGGGGACCAAAGTTGAGAAAATTCACTTCCTGGAGTTGAACTCAAAAATTCTCTGACTAGTGACTATTGGAAATATATCTGGATGGTGAAGTCAGCAACTTAAGCTCTGTCTTCAAGCTAAAGAAACCTATAAACGGTTAAAAATTACCTCTTGGAACATCACTTTTGGTGAAATTTTAGATATTTCAGGGCCTCGGGTCTAAATTCTCTCTTTTCAAAGATATTCTAGTAACGCTGTTGTCGTGTGGAGACCTGACAGAAGCGCTATTATGACCTAAACTGGCCCTTGCGAGTGTTTGTGTGTGTGTCTGGCGGTAATGGAGCTGTCGGGGGCCAGAGTCTGAGCATTAGGTTGATAGATGGCAGTGGTCTGAAGCTAATTAACCCCAGTGCATTACACACACACACAGCATCCCTGTCTCGTACATGCACACATACACACACAAAACACTGTCAGAAAAAGGACTGAACAAGTTGCAGAGCAGAAAGTTACAGTAACAGGGTCAGCAGGGTGAGTAAGGTCAGGATTGGTTTAATTAATGGTGATTAGATTAATTAAACCTGCAATCTTGTCTTACTCATCTGTTAAATCCTGCTTTACATTTGTCCACCTATTTGTATGAGAGGCGAATTGTGGAATATTTAACAGTGCAGTTGTTTCGTAGCCACAATACAAAGCTACCCGATCAGAGCCGAGCGGAGAAGGAAAAGCACACACGCTGTAAATTGATCTTGCCGTCTAGAGCCTTGTTTTTTGTTTTTTTTTTAGTCAGTCTAGAGAGTTGTTTACTTGCTGAAAATTTTTGACCGGGCCCTCTAACAGCCAGCCGTGGTCTCTGTTTAATGAGGAGAGGACTGGCACAGTGGGACCTCACCGAGCTAATTTACCAGGATGAAGACTGCTGGGGTTGAGGCCTGGACGTCTCTCGCTCCGTCTAACCCCGATGTCTCTGACCGGAACCATCTGTCTGTCTTTTTTTTCTCATTGTTTATCCCTTTCTTGTCTCTGTGGCTGTCTTTCAATCTTTCATGGTCCTCATTTAGTCCTTCTTTTGCTGCTTTTTTGAGCGGTTTTGAATACGACTGCAACTAACAAGATTTTTCATTGTCGAATATTCTGTCAAATAATTTCTCAATTTAATAAAAATGCAAGATGATGAAAAACGTTGACCAAGATGACATCCTTAATGTCTTGTTTTGCTCACAACCCAATGATATTTAGTTTACTGCCATTAGTGCAGCAGATAAGTGAAACTATCTTTCAAAATGTGATACAAGCATCAAACTTGGCACAAATACTCCTTAGGGTTTACATTTTTGAAAGAATACGCCACCTGAAATTCAAGATTTCATTTTCTGCGTATAAATTGCCTATTTTACCACAGATTCTCACTACAGTAACTGATTTAGTTGATCTTGGTGTTAAAAAGTAGGTTCTCAAGTATGAGGAATCCAAAAATACAACTCTAAGATCTCTATGGAGCTTCTTTCTACCATTTCTAGCCCAAAACAGTGAAAACTTAACAGGGAATACGGCATCTGCAATGATATGAAACTAATTTTTATTACGAGTGATACATGTACATCTACAACACGTATTTCTATTTAACCCT